>JAYMSV010001508.1:0-12703 GCA_036897745.1 Erodium moschatum | reverse complement strand
TAAATACCCCCTACATCGCGTTAACCTTTCAAGTATGGAATTGCAACGAAACGTTGGTCTGGATTAGGACGTGATAACGAAACGTTCGTAAAAGCCTGGAACCAGAGTTTACAATTTCGCTTTAGATCAAACTATAGATTTGGTAACACTCTACTAACCTGACGTAAATTTTTTGACATAACTGCTAAGTCAAACTATCGGTAAAACATTTGACTTTTATACGGTACAAATCATTATATTTGGTATGAGGTGGAATAAAATACTGATATTCAAATTGACAGTAGAGTCGAAAAAACATTAACGCGCCAGGTCCCACCGAGAACAATAGTCTCTCCCGGTCCCCCACTTTCTTCTTCGTCGACCATCCCAAACCAAAGATATCAACACCAAACTAAAAATGTCTACTTTACTTTCACACTGAGTACCCTGGCAATGTCGTCTCCTCCGGCTATGGATGCGAACGCCACCTCTCCTCTCCCGTCCAATACCACTTCTCCTTCGCCGCCGGTGATTACAACCAACCAAACCGTTTTCTCACCGCCGGTGGTGGCTGCTCCTCCCACTTCAACACCTTCTCCGCCTCTTCCTCCTTTTTCGCGTCCTCCGACCGGGTTGGATCCGGTAGCGTTAGCTGGCCTGATTGTGGGGATTGGGCTTGGTGGCTTAATCGTGATGATTGGGGTTTGCATTTTTGTCGTTTGCTACAGAAAGAGGAAGAAGAAGAGAAGCCGAGAGAGCTATAATGGAGGAGCTCCACAAGGACCCAAAGGTGTGAGTAATTCCATTTCTGCTGTTTGCATTTTTTATTATTTCTCTGCTACTTTTACATAAAGTTCGGATTTTTATTTTCAAGTTATGTAGATGGTGATTTAATGAGTCAATTATGTTTATTGATTTTGTCTGGATTTTGAATTATTGTTCCTCACTGGCTCAGTCCTACAACTATCAAGATGAACACAACAATTCTATTCAGTATCTCCAAGAAAGTATGCATTTTTCTGAAATGTGAATCTTTCCCAGCTATAGAACTTGGTATGCATGTCTGTGTTGTGTATGAGTGTGGAATAGATGACTTGACTGAACACTGTATTTGTCACTTGAAAGGGGCAGAGGTTTATGTAATCGTCTATTCAAAGTGCAGTTAGTCCCGGTGAGGCATCAAAACAAGTAACTTCTTAATTGGATCTCTGAAGTCTAGCTTTGTCTAATTCTTAAATGGGTTTCTGATTTCGTAATGAATTTTGAAGGGAAGACATGCATCCCTTTCAACTCAACTAAAGGGTGTTGGTGTGTGGCAAACTCAACTGGAAGTGTCTCCCGTTTTATGGCATGGTTCTTATCAGTTCTAAGTTGCCTCCTTAATGGCTATCTGTTTGATATTGAATTGAAACGGGGTTTGGCCTTGGGTTCCTGTATAAGAGGACCGACTGATTTATATGTGCATATATTATACATTTAGTTTTTATTTTTTCTGTTAGGAAACAAGGACTGGTAGCATTTAAGTGTTTTAATTGAAGTTTGTTTATCAAGTCCTCTCTGAATCAGGTTCAGTTTCTAAATATATTAGACTAGCACCTAAACCGTGCACCACTCAAATTCAGCGTTCAGTTCATAATGCATGCTACATTGAATTTGCCAATTCATGCCAAGATTTGTCCAATCACTGCTAATTCAATCTCACGCCATTGGTTATTTGCAGATGACTCTTATCCTGGACTACCTCAGTATTGGCAACAGAACACTCCACCAACTGACCATAATTTCGCAATGCTGCCAAAGCCCACTCCTCCCCCAGGAGTTAAGTCAAACATCTCGAATCCTCCACCACCACTGACAAATAGTAATTTGAGCTCTGATAAACCCATGTTATCGTCCTCTCCAGGAATGCCCTTAGGATTTTCACAAATTACGTTTACATATGAAGAGTTAGCAGTGGCAACAAATGGGTTCTCTGAAACCAATCTCCTTGGTCAAGGTGGTTTTGGTTATGTACACAAAGGCGTCCTTGAAGATGGAAAAGAGGTTGCTGTTAAGCAGCTAAAAGCTGGAAGTGGGCAAGGGGAGCGAGAGTTCCAAGCTGAGGTAGAGATCATTAGTCGTGTCCACCACAGACATCTTGTTTCATTGGTTGGGTATTGCATTGTGGGGGATCAACGCTTGCTTGTTTATGAGTTTGTTTCCAACAACACTCTGGAGTTTCATTTACATGGTGAGTTTTGTGATCCTTTCTCTTACCCTTAAAGAAATGAATAGCAAATATGTTGTGTAAACTAGTTCCAAATAAAAATTGTTTTGCCATGTAATCCGGCATTGTTCAATACATAGAGCAGTTAACTTTGTCCAGTTAGTCCAAATTAATAGATGGGTGTTAAACAGTAGTCTGCAATTAAATTTGCTTATGCATTGTTGAATGGGCAATTCTAAACTTGCACAATTTTTATTAGAAGTATAATTGCATATGCATCCAGCTTCTAGTCTTATGAGAGAATTTATCATTTTAGGAAACAGGGGCCCGCCTATGAACTGGCCAACCAGAATGAAAATTGCTATCGACTCTGCAAAAGGATTGGCATATCTGCATGAGGACTGTGAGTTTTCTTTATTTGTCTGATTAACTAAAAACACTGGTCTTGACTCTTGTATCACATTTCATTTTGAGTTTCTTATGTCCTCAGGTCAGCCCAAGATCATTCACCGTGATATCAAGGCAGCTAATATTCTTCTTGATTTTAACTTTGAGGCAAAGGTAGGCTTCGTATTCATTTTTTCTTGATTCTTGGTCATTTGGGTATTGCACAATGTTAACAAGTATCCTTAACCATATTGTATTGATGTTGACAAAGCCATCTTAAGCAATGGATTAATGGCTTTGTAACTTCAAGATGATGAATTAATTGAAATTAAAATAACCATTTCCAATAAACTTGCTCAATTGAGGTGGAAAATAAAAATCATATTTTTCAGTATGGTTTATGGAACAACTTCATTTCAATTTATGCGAAAATGATTTTGATCTGTCAGGTTGCTGATTTTGGACTTGCTAAGCTTTCTTTAGATACGGACACTCATGTCTCCACTCGAGTAATGGGTACTTTCGGGTATGTATTTACTCACAACCTTTACTTGTATTTGGGTATGTGCAGTGCACTTTTGAATAATAATTATACTATGTGTTTGACTCTTCTTTAAACACCAAGTGCAGCTACTTGGCTCCAGAGTATGCCTCAAGTGGTAAGCTGACTGATAAGTCAGACGTTTATTCTTTTGGGGTTGTGCTTCTAGAGTTGCTAACCGGGCGCCGGCCAATTGATAAAGCTCAGCCTTTTACAGAGGATAGCATGGTTGAATGGGTAAATTCTTTATACCACCACGTTTCCTTGTGTCCGACTCTGACCTTGAGTAATGTGAAGTATGGATGTTATGTTGAAATGTAGGCGAGGCCTTTACTCTCAGAGGCTCTAGAAAGTGGCAATTTTGATGCTCTTGTTGATCCAAGGTTGCAGAACCATTATGACCCTCTTGAAGTTGCTCGGTTGGTCGCTTCTGCTGCTTCTTGTGTACGTCATTCTTCACGCCTGCGACCCAGAATGAGTGAGGTGATTTAACAACTTGTACTTCCAATTCTTGTCTAATTAAGTCCGGAATTAGGGGATATTTTATTTAATTATTATCACCAAACGAACTCTGACTGTTACAGATAGTACGAGCTTTGGAAGGAAATTTGTCTCTGGAGCATCTAAACGAGGCTAGTTTACCTGGCCAGAGCTCTGTATACACCCCAGGTGACACAACGGATTATGACACTAGCCAATATGAGGAGGACATGGAGAATTTCAGGAAGATGGCTCTAGGAAGCAGTGGGCCAACCAGTGAGTCCGGTCAGGGCCCGTCGACCTCCACCAGTGAAGTCCAGCAAAGCCCGCAACTGGTGAAAACTCCTCATACTTGAAGCCCAGACAAACTTCCATTTTAGCCGTGTCGATTTTGATCTTTCTTGTGATGATAGTTATGCAGGCACATTGAGTAGAGAGTAATATCTGTACATGTGATGTTTCTTCTGTGCTTCTGAATGTACACAACAATTGGGGTTGGATTGGATTCTAATGCACCTACTCATTTTACTTCTCTTTGATATCCAGGTTGTCATGTTCTTGGACCATTTTGCCCTTGATCACATCAGTTATTTTCTCAAAATGCCATACAAGTGGTTTTTTTCTTGCTATACTTTTAACCATCATGCTACAAAAAGTGCTTATTAATGTTGATTTGAATCATGTGTTGGTGTGCAGATAATTGGTCCAAATAAAAAAAAAACTAGGAAGTTCATTTTATCTGCCACTTCAATGGTAATCTAAAAATTGAAAAGAGGGAGAGGAGAAGGGCAATTGGTAAATAGATAGAAAACGAGGGGCATTTAGTGAATGAGAAGTCCAGTTTGAAAGCATATCCTTGCTGTCATTCAGATGGGATCAATGGGTGTAGGCAGAGTGAAATTTCAGTTGGGGTCTTTCTTCTTCCTCTTCGCTCTTTCGCGTCCACAAAAAAACATACAGCGACAAATAGTCTCTTCTACCTTTCGCTCTCCTCAAAAACCCTAAATTTTATATTCCACCTACCTTCAAATCAAATCCATGGCTTCTCGCAGGCGCATGCTCTTGAAGGTCATCATTCTCGGTGACAGCGGGTAAGCCGATCTGTACCCCTTTTTGTTTGGTTAGGGAAAATTTGTGTATTCTGAATTCCTGATTTCTATTTCGTCTTGGAGAGTAATTGAATTTTGGTGATCGGATGATTATGAACTGATTTGTGTTTGTTGTTGCCAGGGTTGGGAAGACGTCTTTGATGAACCAGTATGCTTCGGAACCTTAGATCTCGAATGAACTTTTTGTTTGTGTGTTATTCTGCTGATTTCTCTTTTGACTTTTGAATTTCAGGTACGTGAATAGGAAGTTCAGTAATCAGTACAAGGCCACAATTGGGGCTGATTTTCTGACCAAGGAGGTGCAGTTTGAAGATAGGTTGTTTACCTTGCAGGTCAGACCCTTCACTTTGAAATTTGTTTAATCTCTTTCAAGTATGTGTCTTATCGTTAATTGATTGCTTATTTGCCACTCAATTCAATTCAGCAGCTTGCTCACTATAGAAACTAAATAGCACAACAATTGTCTCAATTGGTTGGAGGTTCCCCATCACACAACTGATTTATAAGTTATAACCTTGCGACATTAGTTATATGGTCCTAAACTTTAAGGTTAAATTGTTTTTGGTCAAAAGTTTGTTATAGTGATCTTAGACTTGGATAGTGATACGATTTGTTTCAAATTCAACATGTCTGTATTTGTTAAGTCGGGAAAGAATGACTTATAAGTAATCATTAAACAAGCAAGCCTGTTGCTTACCAGAATACTAAAAGAAATAGACTTCAGTGAAACTAGTTGTAGCGATGAGATGTTTTTGCTCACTTGCCATTGCGGTTGGATTCATGGTGTAAAGTAACTGGAAAAACATTAGTCGGGTGGAAAGTTGGATATGTTCGACAATGTGATTCAAAGTAATGAAACACAACATGAAAACTTTAGGTAGTTAATAACAAGATGAATATGTTACATGTGTAGTCTTTCCATTATGAGCATGCAAATACAATCAGCATATCAGGCATGCTCCCTTCTTCAATGAGAACAAATAGAACTAGTGTGCAACAATTATAACTTATTTGTTTGAAATGAGCTCATGAGAATGAATCCTGGCGGTGCATTATACTATTCATCATGCCGGACCTTCGATGCCTCAATCATGGTGAAGTTGATTTTTTCAGTGAAAAAAAATGCATTTCTAGTGCCCAGTGATGTTCCATTACCCTTAAATACATTTTGTCCAATTCGCATTCTTTCGTCTCTGTACCACATTTGCTCTTAAGTATGAACTAATGTATGAGGTTTGCTCACCATGTTATTCAGTGAATAATGAATAGATACACATGAAATACCAATCCTAGGCATGTAGTGGAATGGATATTGTTTGCGCTATGAGACTTGTAGGACCTGAATAGTTGATAGTTCTCCTTAGCCCTGATTTCCTTTTATTTATAAACACAGATATGGGATACAGCAGGGCAAGAAAGGTTTCAAAGTCTCGGTGTGGCATTTTATCGAGGTGCAGACTGCTGTGTCCTCGTGTATGATGTAAATGTCATGAAATCATTTGAAAACCTTAATACATGGCGGGAAGAGTTTCTGCTTCAGGTAACTTAATATTTTTTGTTTATTGGCCTCATCTGTGAGTAGTTTTGGAGCTCATACAATCAGTTATAAAAGATTTCTTTTGTCATTTTGATGCGCAGGCCAGTCCATCTGACCCTGAGAACTTTCCCTTTGTTGTGTTGGGGAACAAGATAGATGTTGATGGTGGCAATAGCCGGGTGGTAAGGATCTATATTTGTCATGACATGCGTTATTTTAGCCACAGTACTGAATCTACAACCGTTCCCAGAACATTGTATGCTAGGCTATGATTAGATGGATGCTTTATTCTCACATGAGCCGTGGTTGTTGCTTTCAGGTTTCAGAGAAGAAAGCCAAGGCATGGTGTGCTTCCAAGGGAATACCCTACTTTGAGACCTCTGCTAAAGAAGGGTTCAATGTAGATGCTGCTTTTGAGTGTATAGCCAAAAATGCTCTAAAGAATGAGCCTGAAGAAGAAATGTGAGTATATTCTATGACTCCGAATCATCTACACTATTCTGCACTGTCTTGAGTTATACCTACTAAATATGGGTATCAATAGTCTCCTTTTGGTTAGGAATTAAATTTAGCTGCAGTTTTGGTAGCTGCTATACATATTTACTTGTAGGAGCCAATTCCAAGTTTCAAAAACTAAAATAATTCTTACCCAGAACTTCATAAGCATCTCTTACTCAATACATAAAGTAGTGACAATTTGCATGAGACTTCTAAAGTGTAATTGCTTTGCCTTTTTGTTTGTTGTTGATGATAGATACCTTCCTGACACCATTGATGTTGGGGGTGGAAACCGACAACCAAGATCTACTGGGTGCGAGTGCTAGGAGGGTACCTCCGCCAGGATGGTTATCTTTGTTCTTGTTGGATTGAATATACAATTGTCACTAAGTGTTATTACGCCAACTGGTATCTTTTGCATGTTTTTAAGAATCCTCTTGTGTATCATATGCGGGCTGGAGATTTGTTGTCTGTGTTAGGTCTTCCCTTTGTGTTATTTCCGCTTTCATTTGTTCCTTGCCTGAAAATGTGATTTAATTTAATGTTGGAAGTAGATTTGATCAAAATGGCGTGTTTATCATGTTCCCATCCAAATTATGTGTCAACACTTGCTTTCTAATGTTGTGAAAGGTGTAAGCAAACAGATGTTACATCATCCGCATTAAGTTGCATGTGAAATGGTTATGGGGCACAAATTATATATTGAGTAATTCAAACTCAAAACAAGCGGGTCTTGTTACTCATTTTGGGACATCTCAAAGTTGCTGAAAGGTTATCAATGGGTTTTTAAGGAATCTTCAGCTTCTCCAATGGACAAATCAATTCCAGAACACTCGGATAAACCTGTAACTTTAAGGTCACGTAAATAACCGAGCACATGGTTGGTAGAAATGGAATCGACAGGGGAAGTAAAATAAACGTGTAAGCATAAACGGTTTTCCACGAATTGGCCGGAGCCTCAAACATTGAGTCGCCTTTGAAAATCATACAACAAAGTTAGGTGCATAAGATTAAGATAGAATGAATCAAATGGCCCCAGACGAGTAAGGGGTAAAAGTGGCACCCAACACATGCTCTACAAAGAGTACATTACAGTTTATGATATGGTCCCTTAACAGCAAGGCTCTGAAGGATTTCTGTCTATAGAAACCCAGCGATAAGGACATGTGTAAATGTGCCAGCACTGCACTCTACCAATTCAACTTACATTGACTGCATCATGCATGCTGTACAAAAGATACAATCACAATGATGTTATTACAATATCAAAGGTAAGAGTTACAATAGGTATTGAGGCACGTCTACATCTACCGTTGAAGGCAAGGATCTTGATCCCTTTTTGTATATAGTTTGTGGTCGAGAAAAGATAATGTGAAGAATGCCTGGGAGCATGAATGAAGCACATTCATCGCCGTGGCAAACAAGAGAGTGAAACTGATGTAGAAACATAATAATAATGAAAAATGGATAGCAAGATGCATACAAAACAATGGAGATTCATAGGCATTTGGAAGTGTCTCATCCATCTACCAGTCAGACAAGCCTAAGATTAGTAGTTGGTATTGGGTCCCCTCAACCTTTGTACATTTACATTCTCTTGGCAGTTGGTTGGCACAAGGCCACAATCAATGATATAACTTTGAAATATGTCAATTTTACTATTGCTGCACTGTAATTATAGTGAAAGTTTCACCTCCCCTTTCCTTTATAAGCACAATAACCTATCCAAACCTCCAACATATAGAAGATTGTATGTCTATGACCTAGCTTGTTTGACAAGTTACCTAGTAACCTAATACAGGACATTTCATAACTAAACCAAGGATCCAAACACTTAGTCAAATAAGCTTTGGTTCATGAATTTTGCTAGAAAAAATAGGTTGTGGAGTAATGAAAGCAAGACATATCCAAGGAAGAGGATAGTAGTATAGTGAAGTGATTTCGATTGTCCATTTTGTTGGTCCATATATGGAATGGAGCATAGAGCATGGGTCCTTGATCCTCCTCCAACTTGTTTTTGTGCCTGAGCTCCCCAACCACCGGTCAACCTCCACCACCACCACACACCTCCTTATCTCATGACCCATTTCTTATTTCATACCTGACAAAGATAATGTTCATATTGCTTCTTCTTTCATCACACTTGCAACATCTAATCCCAATTATTGTATCTTATCAATAATTACAGACACATCATCATATCATATCTACTTTATCATGCTAGATATTGAGATTCAAACTGTCAACCTTTATATTTACTTCAATATCACAACCGTTAGTTGTGGTTATATAAGCAGTCATTACAGAGACATAACCATTCTTAGTGATTCTCATCAAATATGTGTTATATCTTGTTTTGCATATATAATAAAATCCAAGTTAACAGCGTCTAGATTCTAACGTATACCTGACAAAAGAGACAATATTGGACCCAAATCACAATTAAATTGAACAAAACAAGCAATGATACCACAAAATGAAATGCTAAGACTCGTTTACTTCAATTCTTTACCTTGTCCTTATTCTATAATTTGGGAGGTAGACAATTTTACATCCAAGCTTTTCCTAATCACATGGAATTCAAGTTTGAATATACTCAAAACCTTGATTCTTTGATAATAGTTATGATTCATTTCACTATAAATACAGAAAATGCTATTGGGGGAAAGTACAGCTCAGAGAGAGAGAGAGGTGAGGATTGAATCACTGAGCAGCCATTCCCAATAGCTCTCTCTCTGTGTTCACTCTACTCTGTTCAGGCAACGCCATAGATTTCTGGGTTTTCTCTGTAAGCATGCAAAGTAGCGGATTTGCCTCAGTGGGTGCAACAAGTCTTGTAAAGTTTGAATTTTTATTGTAATTCTCTCCTGTTTCAAGAGTTTTCATTTCTGGGTTTTAATGGCTGTGGCTGGGTCCATCTGGTGGGCTTTGAGATTGTCGGCAAGTCTTGTATTTCTAATTTGTGCTGTAGCTTCTGTTATCGACTCTGCACAAGAGGGTTTGCAGCTAAAACCTTCCACTAACAATGGAGCTGATGACCAACATCAACATGATGTTGTAACCAAAGTGCTCAACTTCTTGTGGCAAAGTGATCAGCTGGGCTACACGCACACATGGCCGGTAAGTCTATTAATTGCCCCCAATTTTGTACATCTTAAATCCTTAATTAGTTCATTGATCTTCAAGACCTGGGCTATGAAACTCACAAGTGATTACTTTACTTACTTAGGCTATGAAATTTGGGTGGAGAATCATTGTGGGTACCATAATTGGGTTCCTAGGAGCTGCATTTGGAAGTGTGGGAGGAGTAGGAGGTGGTGGCATTTTTGTTCCCATGCTTACTCTTATTGTTGGGTTCGACGCCAAGTCCTCGACTGCAATATCAAAATGTATACCATTACTTACCATTGTGTTTAATTAGCTGGTTAAAAGTGAGTGAATCCATATTGATTAAGGTTTGTTTGATCAGGTATGATCATGGGAGCAGCTGCATCAACTGTTTACTACAACCTCAAGTTGAGGCACCCAACCCTTGACATGCCCCTTATTGACTATGATTTGGCTCTTCTTTTCCAACCAATGCTTGTACTGGGCATCAGTATCGGTGTTGCCTTCAACGTCATTTTTGCTGACTGGATGATCACAATCTTGCTTATCATCCTCTTCTTAGGCACATCAACTAAAGCGTTCCTCAAAGGAGTCGAAACTTGGAAAAAAGAAACCATTATGAAGAAGGTATCTTTATCATCTGCTCTTAATTCATATCATCTGTTTCTTCCTTAACTCATTTTCTTACATCATTCTGCAGGAAGCTGCTAGACTTATGGAATCGAATGGTTAGTTAGTTCATGTGTGCTTTTTGTGTATCATATACCTTGAGAAACATACTGATAAATATAGTAATCAGGTAACGATAATGAAGACGTAGAGTACAAACCTCTGCCAGGAGGCCCGAGTAATGGCAGGCCTGAAAGCAAGGAATTTGTTACAGAGGTGAGGCTAGTTTCACAGTATAATTTAGGGAAAACACCAAAAACTCACCATGTTCTATCAGAAATTGTTAAAGTATTTGCCATGTTCCGTTTTTTTTTTCTTCTCAAAGGGTCACCTCAAACTTTCAAAACTTATCAGTGTTAGTTTTTTCGTTGGAAACTCTAAAACACCCGTATACATGTCTGAGTCCGTACAAGGTTTGATAAGGGTATTTTGGTAATTAAAATTATATTTCTGTCAAACTTAACGGAAAAACTAACTGAAAACTAACATTCATAAGTTTTGAAAGTTCTAGGTGATTCTTTGAGAAAAAAAAACGGAACACGGTAAATACTTGAGAATTTCCAATAAAACATAGAGAGTTTCACCGTATAATTTATGTGACTATGGATTTGAGGACTGATTTCCCGTGAACTTCCCAGGCTACCGTTCGTGAGAATGTTTGCTGGAAGGAGCTCGGTCTTCTTTGTGGTGTTTGGGTTATAATTCTGGCTTCGGAGATTGCTAAGGTGTGTGTATCTTCTTACTTTCCCTTGCTTCCTTATCTACTTTACTAATGTGGATTGAAATTGAATGCAGAACTACACAGCAACTTGTTCAGCAGGATACTGGGTTTTAAATCTATTGCAGGTGAGTCCTAGAAACTCAAAGACCATGTAGCCATCTTTGGTCTTGTTTATAAGTAACATATACTTGTTTTTTGTTCAGATACCTGTGGCTTTTGGGGTATCTGGGTATGAAGCTGTGAGTCTTTACAAAGGGCACAGAGTGATAAAATCCAAGGGAGAGGCAGGGACAAACTTCAAAGTGTACCAGCTCGTCCTTTATTGTGCAACCGGAGTCTTGGCTGGCATAGTAGGTGGATTGCTTGGTCTCGGCGGAGGCTTCATTTTGGGGCCGCTTTTCCTTGAGATGGGTATCCCTCCTCAGGTGCTTGCTTTTTTGATCCATTACCATTTTTCATACACTAGTCCACACTTCATTAGGACAAAACCATTGGAGGTTAAATGTAACAGTTGCTCATGTTTGTTGAAACTGTTCCTTATATAAGGTATATATATGTATTAAGGCGTTATGACAATTTTTGAACACAGGTTTCAAGTGCCACAGCTACCTTTGCCATGTTCTTTTCCTCGTCCATGTCGGTTGTAGAATATTACCTTCTGAAACGTTTTCCAGTTCCATATGGTAAGCTATTACAATGATGAAACCTTTTGCTCTTTTACTTAAAATGGTAGTGCTAATAGTCACCTTTTGTTGCAGCTCTTTACTTCATTGCTGTGGCCTTCGTTGCTGCCTTGGCAGGGGAACATCTTGTTAGAAGATTTATTATAATACTTGGAAGAGCTTCTTTAATCATTTTCATTCTGGCTGCCACAATCTTCATCAGTGCAATCTCACTTGGTATGTTTCATCATATTCAATTCTCCAATTCCATCATCTTATAATTTGAAGAGAAGAGAGTTTCTGATAGGTATCTCTCCTTCTTCAAACAGGTGGAGTTGGAATAGCTAGAATGGTGGAAGATATCGAAGAACACAAGTACATGGGATTCGAGAACATCTGCACGTACGAAGCTTAGCAGCTCCGAGACTTGGCTTGATTTTTCTTTGGATGCACAATTTTGAAGTTCTTCTTATGCATTAAAAATTTGAATCGGTAGCAAAATCAATAAATGGTGGTGTCTCCTCCCATGCAGTCTAGTGTCTGTGTTTCCAAATGAGTCTCCAATTCGTACTTGACCTTTTACGAGATCTCTGTGACCTCTTGAGTTTTGCATGATTTTGTTGGTTGAATGTGGAAATACATATATGCAATGCTGTTTCATAAATGAAACCAAACATTACAGAGAGTTGGAAGAGTTGTGGGCACGATAAAATAAAACCCTCTCAACTTTGTTTTGATAAGCTCGAAAATTTTATTAGAAAAAAGATTAGATCCAAGAAGGATCTAACCGAGGACAACCATACAAA
>JAYMSV010001507.1:0-12705 GCA_036897745.1 Erodium moschatum | reverse complement strand
GAGGAGGATGTGTCGGCGCCTTGTTTCGTGCTCCGATCACCCTTTTACCATTGTCCTCTTTCCAGGTCCGACGTCTATCCCTAGACCAACAACGATTAAACCTAGTCCTGGAATCGCCACCAACACGGGGGATATCATCCTCACGTATCCCCGCCCGACGAGTAGCCAATGCCTTATACCCCGGTCTCCTCCCGTCGTTTGCATCGCAAGTAACTATGCATCCCCCAAGGACCACCTTCTCCCTCATTCTCATCGTTACGTGGATCAATGTACCAATCCCCAATTCTTCATTGAAGAGGAATAAGGCACTCAGTCACTCATTTCAACGACTACAACTCAAGTCACCCGAGACCTTCAATCCTAAAAGGGGAAGGCTCTCTAGTGGAGCATGACCACCTCATGGCGCAAGTCTGCCTCACAATGACGTCGGAAAACGTTATGTACTACTCACAAACAACTTCCGGCACACCCGCAACCTCAACATGCGTTCTCCAACCAGCCGATTGCATTACAACACTATTGAAATAAGGACTTGTCATCCCACCCCTAGGACCATGTTCGGCCCAGGGCCGGCTTACGACTCCTCTGACCACCTTCCCCTCATCTGTTGCCGTTGAGCTCACTCGCTGCCTACCTACCACCAACATATACAACCAAAGTTTAGGGACGACGACATAGCAAAACCTACCCGAAAGTGAGCCATTTATAAACCTTGTACTGATATAGATCGATTTTAAGTATGATATAAACTATATATTTTCGTTCATCTTACTGTTTTATGATTTTTTTAATGCATGTTAAACTTTCATTAATGAAGGAAGCCAAATACAAAAAATTTGGGGGGTAAGCTTTTAAGGCCAGGAATATAGTCCGGGACTCACCGCATATAGATGTACTCGCGCTCTAATCCATGGAAAGTAAAATCTATTATGAAACATAGGAAACAACGGGGAATAACTATCAGGCACAATAAAGCAGACACGAGGAGCTAGAGACCCTTTTGGGTGGTTGTCTTGAGATGCTAGGACAATCCGGATTGTCCATTCCCGTGGAAGATAGTCGGGCAATGGCGGAGCTAGCTTTTTTTAATGAGGGGCACCAAATTTTTTCAACTATAAAACGCAACGTTAAAAAAATTGAGGAGGGCACAACTAGGAAATTAAAGAGGCATTTCTAAAAAAATAAAAATCAAAATAAAAAAGAAAATTGAGGGGGTACATGGCCCCATGGAGCCTTAGTGGTTACGCCATTATAGTCGGGGGTACCCGGCCCCGGGTGGTGTGAGGTGGGCTTCCAGCCCCCACCTGACACCCCACTATTTGGATCATTTCCCATGTCGAGACTTCTTTGCAGACCTCATCATTAAGTCCGGTTTTCCAAGAAGAACCCAAAAATATGCTCAGTCAGCGACTGAACCACCGAACCCTGGAACCTTTAAGTCGATGTCTTAAGCCCACATAAGGTCTTCGAGGTGGAGTGCTTCGAATAGAGGAGGCGTCTGACAAGTGCATATTAATACCGCTCCCACCATCACCATAATGACCCTGTCATCATCGTCTCTATCCTCGACAAGGAGACCGCCTTAAACTGCTCTTGAATGGTCAGAAGGCATGCATCCACCATATAGCTCGATGGTTGCAGCGGGCCACACCTGCTACCGGGAAAGCCCTAAGGGTGGAGAGAAAGGGACTAGAAGAGGGTGGAGGAAATACATTCAGAGGGTCAGCAGGGAGAAGTTCCTTGCTCGGTTAGGCGGCGACGATAGCATACCAATTCTACTAGGGAACCTTAAAACTCCCTCTACCACACTTTGGGAAGAGCGAGGAGCAACTACTTTACGTTTTAACCGATGTTATTTTTAGTTTCCCATTATAGCGTGAGACGAAAGAGGAAGATCATTCTCCGCAGTGATGCTCAACGTGTCCTTGACCTCTTTACTATTGTCACATTGTCAGTCTCTTTCATTGGGCAATTATACGGGACGCTAAAGTCCTGTTGTCTGTTATCGTGTTTGTGAGGAGATGTGTAAATAAAATCTCTCATTGATTACCCAAAAAAAACTCATTCAGTGCCTATTCTTGTAAACTCCATAATCTCTCTCCCGAGTGCCCTCATTTGTCTCTTCAAAAAGTATCAGAGGTTAACATGTGTCGGCCACAATATATGTAAGATGAATGACAAAACTGTCAACACAAGCTCACATTTTCTCAACGGTGCCAATCTTAAACCACACAAATGAGGAACAAAATATCATACCATAAATACTGTTATTTCAGTCTACTTAACAATCTGGTATTGATTCTAGGTTTGTCTCGTTGCTATTGTTTGGTCTCAAACTCGATTATGAGAAGAAAAAAAATAAACATAAGAACTGTCTGGAACTGATCCACCAGAACCAGTTGATTTGATTGGAAAGTTCTGTTCGGTCTGTACTATGGGAATCACGATTCCAGCACCACCAGTAAGATAAACGACCTCAGCTACCGTAACCACACCTACCACCGGTCAGAGACACGTCACCGATATGACCCAACTAGATCACGCCACGTGGATGGCTGGCAATGACCCCGGGGACCTGGGGGCTTGCTTGTTCGTAGCTACATCTAAACGACAGGTGGTAATGGCGTTCGGACCTTTAAGTGGTTGTGGTGCGAGGCGACGTCAATTCTCCGTTAACGTCACGGCGAGACGACGAATGGGATTGGGGGGCATTTTGGGGATAGTGGAGTAGTGGTTGGGTTTTGGGGTCAAGTGTCGAAGTTGACGGCGGATGGGCCCACAGAGCACGTAGAGATTATGAGATTCATTGGCCTTCCACGAAAGAGACCGGTGAATTTCGGTGGATTCTTTTACAATCTTATCTTATCAATTTGGCCTGCAATAATATCCTCTATTGCTTTTTTTTTCATTGTTATAATTCTAAAATAAAGTTCGGGACGTTGAAATTGGAACACAAATATTTAATCAGGCTACAATATGTATAAACTGGAATTTATTATATTTTAATATAAAATCTTGGAATAATTATTAAAATGTATTATTAACCACTTTTTGCAATTTGTGATCTTCTTTAATAATTGTAAAAAAAAAATCATGAACTCGTCTTTTATTAAAGTTGTATAATTTTTTTCAAAAAGAAGATTTTATCTTTGAAAATTATTATTTTTAAAATAATAATGGAAAGTATAAAAAATACAAAATTAGGATTTTTTTATTGAATCTAAATTATAAGGATAAAATCCTCATTTTAGTACAATTATAACAATAAATAACAAGTTGAAGATTTTTTTTACAATTATAAAAAATGTAGGTGTAAGAAAATAAATACTTCAAGATATTTTCTTTTACCATTATCCCTAAAAATAATTAAATGTGTAACTTAAATCTAGATATATCTCAACAAATAAACACAATAATTTCTCATTCACTTTCAACATTTTTGTTTAAAAATAACGAGTGGATATTATAAATAATAAAAGTTTACAACCATATAAAGCAATAAAACATCTAAAAGACAGAAATGTTATAGAAATCCTAACAATAGAGGACCTCGACAGGAAAGTAAAAAGCTCAAGGCACCGACCGCCTCCCTGAACCTCGTAAATTAGGTTGGGAATTTCAGATCTTGATTGAGATGTGACAAAATGTTATTGGTAAACAATATTACGTCATCATGTATGTTAAAGTAATCGACATTATTACAAAATTAAAAAAAAACTAATACCAAGAGGCTAGAGATATTGAAATCCTAGTGAACGACTTAAATGAGAGTTGGTTCCTTAGGAGTCTCTGGATGAGCCATTATCTTGACTGGTTTTCCAAGCTTTGCCTTGTCCTCCATTCCAGCAATCTCTAGTGCCCTTGCACAAACAGGGAAGCCTTGATCATCCCAAGACTCTAAAATCACGCCCGAACCTACGCAAGTTCGTCCCTCGTAGAATGCAGCAAATTGCCCAGCTGCCAGACCTTGATCATCTTCAGACAACAGAACATCTGCAACATCTTCATTGATAGTTAATATGCAACTGTAAAACCTCGGGCCATGTCTAACCTGAAAAGTTCCAGAACACGTGAATTGATAATATGGTGATGAAAATTAATTAGACATTTCTTACCGTTATTAGTACTTTACTTGGAAATTAATTATTCGAGGATAAGAAAGAAAATGGAGAGCAGATTATTCTACCTTACACTGAAGTTGATTGGTTTGGTTTGGAGGTGACCCACTAACCCATTTCAAGGAGCCAACACGGAACATCCGCCTTCTCTTGTCATTTGAAAAATAATTTCTCGACACAAAAACCACGTTGTTTTTAACGTCTTTCTCAACGACATACCTGCAAAAAGAGGCACCGTCTCCTAAAATAAATAACTGATGAAATGAAACCAGAGAAAATATTCACTACAAATTACCAAAAGAGGAATCAATAGAAATGAAAGCCTATGCAAAAAGACCTGTTACAATGGTTTGGTAATTACCATAAGGTTTTATCTTAATAGAAGCAGCATTAAGATGAGAGAGCATACCAGGGTCCACCGGGAAGACGTAGACCGTGGCGTTGACCAATAGTATAAAACCAAAACCCACAATGTTTACCAAGGAAATCCCCCGTCTCAGCTTCCAGCATGACACCTTCCCTTTCCCCAATGTGTCTCGCAACAAATTCACTGAATTTTATCTATAAGATTTTAGAAAAAAAGATACAAAAACTGTATCAGACCTTCCTTGAGCAGAGAGAAACTTGCATGAGAAGTATCCTTGAAAATCAAACAGATTATGTTACAACCTAAAATAGCCAGGCACACAAAGTTGCAAGATACAAGAAGAATTGATAATATTTTCCAGTATCATTTGGATTGAGCAAAAATAACAATAAATATATATTGTTGTACATTAACAAAACCTGATAAAACACTTCACTGAGTTTCCTTTTAATATTTGGACAAGGCACAAACATTTCATTATATATCTCAAATAATCTATTTGAAGTGGGCATGAGTTTTTCCAGAAGAAGCTCTTCAGAAGTTAGAAGGCATACCTTTCCAAGGAAGCATATTCCTTGTGAATCCTTTCTATCTTGGTTAGGTAGATCAAGTTTTGTTGCAAGTCTGCGTACTTCACTCTGGATGATTCCAACGGAACAAATAAGAGGGAAGTTAAGTAAAAGTACATCAAATGTTAAAGAAGTCTATTCGAATTGGTTTAATATAAAAAGCAGGGCATTATTTAGTGTAACTAACTTCTGAAAAGGAGAATTATCGTGGTGTCACTGGTGTGACAACATCCAATTCACATGGAAAATATATGAGGCAACGCAAATTCCATTTTCCAAAGAATCAGAAAACGGATATGAATACAGTTGGTATACAAGCAAGTGAATTGCCTCTTTGACTACTTGTTAGTAACAACATGTTTTCCTCCTTAATCACAATCTAAGAAGCCCAGCTATGCGTTAACGTTACTGGATTGGATACCAAGAAAAAGAAATACAAAATCTAGAAGTAAAATTATCTGGTAATAGTTTTTTTTTAGCAAGAGCGGCCTCAACAAACCTTTGGAATACAGCCAAGTGGAAATATAAGTTGCTTCAGTTGATCCTGAGAAAGATGTGATAGGAAGTAGGTTTGATCCTTAACCTGAAAACCCCAATATAAGTGAGAGAAACTGACAGTATGATAAACACATTTATATACGTCAACCAAGAATATACAAAATACTCCACCCATTCCAAAATAAGTCTCTACTTTCCCCTTTTTTGCAACAACGAAGGGTAAGCTATTAAGTGATAGACTTCCCCCATATACCCCATAGACTGCAAATACACGATCATTCAAAAATACAAAGAATCTTAAATTTACCATCTTCATGAAACACCAAAAAAAATATATGAAGGGAGTGCATAATGTATGAAGGGAAAACCCCAAATATGCACCCTCTAACGGTCTTTTTAGCAGAAACATGCTGTCTCACCTTTTTTTCCCTCCAAAAACGTACCTAATTGTCACCTTTTGTTCAATGTCAAAAACTAAATGTCATCTTTTGAAAAAAAATACCCCCTGAAAGCATAGGTGACAGTTTTTACTAAAACCTGACGGCGTCAGTACTATATGACGGATGTCATTGTTTTTAGCTAATAAAGGTGACAGTTAGGTGCGTTTTTGAAAAAAAGGTGAGACGGCACGTTTCTGCTAAAAAAAGGTTGTTCGGGGGTGCATATTTGGAGTTCCCCCATGTATAATCAACTTGCTTTAATAACTACTGGCAATACATAAGTAACCAGTAATTAAAAGGTATTCTCATACATGACAAGATAAGAGTTTTCTGACAAATTAATCGTATAAAGAGACTAGCAATAAGCCAAAAAAGATAGCAAATAACAGTAACACCATATAAGCATATTCAAGCATTTACCATGTCTTTTGACAGTTCCAAAACAGAAGGCTTGTCCACTTGATCAACAGATGAGTGGACAACACTTGCATAATGTCCGGAAGCAACATAGTCAAACTCCATATTTCTAATGGTATCCAAAAATGCACCTGAATAATAAAGAAAGGATAATCCAAATACCCACTAGTGAGAAAAAAATGTTACATGTTCATCTTTATAATCAGGCAGAAGGATATACCAAATTTTATTCTTGTATTGCAAAGGACATCTGGATTAGGAGTGCGGCCACATTTATACTCCTCGATAATGTAGGACACCTAGCAAATGGACCGATATAAGACTTTCCTTACAAAGGAGGCTTAAAAAGGACGCGAGCTGAACAACACAACTGGAAATACATAACTATTACAGCAAAAACAACATAGTTCACAAGTAATAGAGATACTAACTGACTACACGGTAAGAATTGGTCACCGGACAATATCCAAACCTACAGTCAAGAAAAGATACGTACCACATTTTTCCAGTATTCATCTGTCAAATGTACAACTTCCAATGGTACATGCACCTGAAAACAAATTTCATCTAAATTCAGTTGTAAGGTCCCTCTTCTGCATAACCTGTGCCACAAAAATGAAGACAAGTACTTCGCCTATCATAAATATGAATAATACTCATTCATTAATTTTATTAAGTAGGGAATGTTAATGCAAAATTAATAGATACATATGAAATATGGAAGATATAGGTTGACAATAAAGATAAACTAGATTGATGTGCATATTCAAATAAGTCTATATATTCAAGACAACTTGATCCGTCGCTACCACTAACAATGGAAAAAAAATTAATTCTAAAGGAGATACCTGATCACAAACAGCCTTTGCATACTTCAAGTCTTCATCCCATGGGCATTCAGACCAAAAGTTCTCAAAATCTTCCTATTAAAAGCCAATTCACCCAATAAGTTACTTTTTCTTTTTCCCATTAGTAATTGAATAAAAAGATGCAAAACATAACAGACCATAGAGATTTCTGTTTGGTGGAATAACTAGAACATGCAATACCCAAACAAGGAAAATCAGCATACACTTATACATACATACATTGCACAATTTATTTATGCAATTCCTTATTACCTTGCAGCCACAGATATAATATGATCAACAACATTACAATTTACAAGTTCAAAATGTGCATACAAACAATTATATAATTGAACAAAAATGAAGTAGAGAAACCTACCTGAAACCAAATTTTGAGGTAAAAAGCGGTGCATTGGTGGCCAGCGGCGTGGAGTAGGCGGAGGGCCATGCTGCTGTCGACGCCGCCGCTGAGAAGGACGGCGACTCTGAGGCGATTCGATGGCATAGAAGAGGACAGGTAAGGCTCGAGATCGGCGTAGAATCTTCTGGAATCGGGCTTGATTTCGGGAGCTGCGGAGGAGAAGGCAGAGAGAGCTCTGGAGATGATTTTGGGGCGAAGAATGGGTCTCGGAGGGAAGAGGAGCTGAGGTGTGAGAGCTGGCGAGTGGAGCCGAGTCAGAGCAGCGAGTTGGCGAGCGAAGGAGAGAGAAGACATTGGTCTCACTCTCAGAAGCATTGTTGTGTGTTGGTCGTGTTCGTTATGGGTTTGCTTGGGTTTTTGCAGATAACGAGAGAGACAATGGCTCGCATTGTATTATTTCAGAACCATCAGGGGTAATTTAGATATTTCACACAGCATTTAATCTCATTTTAAACTCACATCCGAATTATTTTAATTTAATTCTTCAAAATTATTTTGTTGCATATGCATAACTTTGCACTTTTTTTTCATGAGCGAATTCAACGGACTAATTGATACAGATATATACTTTGTGGACGAAAGATTCATAATCCTCTCAATTCGCTCTAATGCACTCAACTCGTTCGTCTTGAGACCGATTGATATGAGACACGTGATTGTTGATCCATACACTAAATGAATATATATCACTGCAGGAGACTGAGCGAAACAATCAGAAAAATCATCATATACCTAGACGAATTATATTGGAAATACTCTTAGTTACATCTGATCAAAAATCGATTAATAATTTAGTTAACGTACATAAGAATTCACAGTTTGATGAGTCCTTTACATTTCCATGTCCTGTTTTTGGAAATTGTACAAAATAGTTACGAAATATACACTTTGATCTAATATAGTCTTCAAACTATATTTTATCGTAATTTAGTCCATGTGATGGCAATTTGAACCGTTTATGGAAAATGTTCAAAATAATCACGAATTATACATTTTGATCTAATAGTCTTCAAACTATGTTTTATTCTAATTTAGTCCATATGATGGCAACTCGAACTGATGGTCCAAACTTATTACTTATGATGGTGTTTTTTTTATCAGTTTATTAAAGTGCACTACTAAAATGGTTGGCAGGAAGGGAGTGCGGGGTCTCGGGCTACTTGGCAGAAATCACCGGTGGGGCATCTCAAAGTTAATGTGGATGCGCCACCGATGAGGTCGTGGGAGGGGGTGGTGGAGCTATCTGCAGGGACGCTATCGAGGCAGTGGTAGGGTGGAAGTGCTTCCTTTTGTGGGCATAAGGGATCCCAAGACGATAGAGGCTCTCATAGTGAAGGAGGCGCTGAGGTGGATCGGGGACAGTGGTTGGGAGATGGGAATTATTGAGACTGATTGTCTTAATGTGGTGCTGGCAATCTCTAAAGCGGAACCTCTTTTAGCTCTGATTGGAGGTATTATTGATGACTGTAAGATCCTTCTGCAGGATATTCCGGGCTTTCGGGTCGGACATATTCGGCGAGAGGGCAACAAAACAGCACACGAGCTGGCTCGTAATGCGCATGATTGGATAAATTCATTTTTTGAATGCTGATGTACCAGTGCCTATTCAAGGCCCGTGGTTAATGATCTTGCGTAATAATACCGGTTTTCTTCAAAAAAAAAAGTGCACTACTAAAATGGTACGAGTCTGGGAAGAAACCATATATTCGATGTGGGACTTTGACACCACCACCACCCCGTATAAACCGAGATTGAGTGTCGGATTAGACACGTGAACCGTGAGACTTTGGCCCGAATTAGGACCCGGACACCCAAAGAATTTTCCAGCACCATGCCTGGAACAATGATTCTTTCACCCTGTGTTTCCATGCGATGAGAGGCTTCTGTTCTCATAAGGAATGGAATTAAACAAAAATGTATATGGCAATGTAACTATCAAAACAAGTAATATCTACCCGACCACAGGGCACTGGCAGCAGTTCGTGTATCACAGTATCGGACAGACTTTCAAACAGGACATGAAGGGAGCAAACTCTGTCTGTACAGGGTGATTTTCATTGTTTCTATACATATTCGGATTTCTATCTAATGATCAGAGGCACAATCTTGGAATGGCAACAATAAAATTTATATGAAGGAAAATCGACATGAACTCTATCGATATCCTTAAAATGTTAATATTCTGATCTGCTAAGGTTCGAAGACCAACAACATCCTAGTGCCTACATCATCACCAAAACCGATACTAACATGAACTTTTACTCAACCAAAACATGTTCTTTTTATCAGCTACAAAATCGATTCTCATCGACCAAGACAAGGAGAGGTCTCCCAAGAAGGAAAACCATACCGGGGGATAACAGAGAAAGGCAAAAAGGCCACATCAGATCAGAAAATAAAGACAGAAAACAAACTTGATCCAAATCAGAAAAGACTCACTACTCAAAACCATTCGAAACCAAGGCAGTAGACATGTTAATCGAGACACTATATAGATTCTTAATGTTCATGGATGGACTTTATGGATCATGTTCCAAGTCTAACCTTCACAGTGAACTTAGTGTTGTCTCCTACAGATATATCCATAAAAAAATCATCAAAAGGTGAATCTTCCACTTCAGGTTATTTTTAAGGGCACTTGTCAGGGTAACCAATAACAGTATCACCATAAAATATGAGTGCCAAACAAATATCACACAAGCACAGGGAAGCACGGAGAGAGCTATGAAGAAAACCCTTTCTATTAATCATATCACATGTTCTAAATTTTAATGCATAAACCCTCAAAAGATCAAACAATCTAGCAAAATCCTCAAGGTTCATTAACTGTAAAATGCCAACAAAGATGACACCAAAGACCAGAAATCGACCTACTTCTTGGCGGATTTCTTCTTGGAAACCACAAGCTGTGGTTGTGGCTTGGGATGCTTTTCGGCTTCGCTCGGGTCCAACCAAATTAGAGGGTGGCGGTTGTAGAAACCCCAATTTGGGACACTGACCAACATTGTGAGAACCACGCCACCAGCATATAAGAGAACCATATTCTGAAATGAACCCATCAAGTAACCTGTGGCAAAGGCCGCCACTGCAAATCCCAGCAGCATTATCTGCATCAGCTGTTCAGCTAGCTTTTGTCCTTGCCAATCCATTACCTACATTTCAATACCACAACACATCACACAAATATGTACTGAAACATCCAAAAGGGTGATTCCCAGATCATATATCACTGTTCAAACACTAAACAATGAAACAAATATTGAAATCTCCACAGGAAAACACCAAAGCTCTTTCTGGGTTCTGGTAAAATAAACACATATTCAATTCTCTCTACAAAGACAAAATAAACTCATGCAATTCTCTCTACAAAGGAAATAGGTCCCATAATCCCAGATAATAAATCATCATTGAAAGTTTGAAACACTACGAAATCATCACATCCCCACTGTAAAACCCCGACACTGTTTGGCTTCCGAGAAAGCAAATTCATATTCAATTCAATCTACACAACGACTAACAATTCAGCTCCAGTCAGCTAACATTAAGAGAAAAATCTACTTGAACTCATCATCTTCATTTCCAGAAACAAGCAACAAAACTAAAACAGCACAATCCTAAATTTTCACACAGACCCTAATCAAACAGAGATCAGAAATGGCAACCGATCAAACACATACAGAGAACCCCAAAATCGATTAAAACTGGACTCGTAATCGGGGATGGTACGATCATGCCCGAAACCCTAAACCCCATAGATCGAGCTCTAATTCAGAGTCCATCAACTACAAAAGAGCAACGTACCGATGAAATGAGAGGGCGCGAGACAAGGTCTGGAAGAAGACGATGAAATGTAGAGAGAACGCGGTAGATTCAGCAGCAACTTCGTTTTACGATTTGGGGATTGTAATGTACAGACAACGATGAATCATTACCGTTGGATCTGATTCCGGTTACGATGTTGATGATCAAATCCATTAGATCCAAGTCCGTTAGTTTAGACTAATCTAACGCTTTATGGCGGTAAAATACTTGATTCCTTTAAACTAATGTAACAGATTACAACTTTAAACTGGCTCACGTTTTAATTAATTGTTCGAGTTGAGTACTTGATTATGTTTGTTTATATTGATACGGTGAATCATGACGGTAAACTAATCCAAGTTCTCAACTAATTATGTAGAGTTTATATGATTTAAATGTAGTAAATCGAATCGGACTGAATATTTTTGTTCTTATCGAACGAGTTATATAAACTCGTTCAAGTTCAAATTAAACAATGTTTTTTTAATTCAGTTCGACCTTAATTATACATGTTCAGTCTAAACTAATTAAGATAATTAGACCACCTTAGACTATTCAGGAGGTCTAGAACGACATTCCACATAAGACAAAGTGTAAAGCTTGGGCTAGTGCGAATTTCTGTTTTTTGAAATTAATAAATAACCCGTGTCACGCAGGAAGTAGCCACATTTTGGAAATTAATAATACGTGTCGCGCGACAAGTAGCCACGACCACTATTCTCCTCTCCCATTTTGCGTGTGTGGGCAAACAGGTCACGCGAACCAACCTTTGCCAACTCGTTTCTCGGGGCTAGGTCAGCCCGACCTTTCACTCGCTCCTTGTTCTGCTTCGCCTCCTATCACAGCGACTTCGCCCACTTCCTCTTGTTGAAATTGCCACTTTTCACCCACTTCCTCTCGTTGACATAACCAACGATACGTAACCAAAAATATTTACAACAATTAGATTGTGTTATAACAAATGCATCCAAAACTGTTAATAAATTTCAGAACTTAAAATGTAGGGCCTCACAAACAGAGGGAGCACTTCAGAAATTGGGCCCAGGGTCAAGCCCAAAAACAAGGCCCAGAGCAAGCACAGGCCTGCTCATAAATTTCAGAACTAGAATTGTAGGGCCTTACCCTCAGAGAGGGAGCCCTTCCAGAAATTCTCGAAGGCCCAGGGGCAAGCCCAAGGCCTAAGAGGGGGTTTGGAAATAGTTTTCAACCAGCAATAGACGCGCCTC
>JAYMSV010001506.1:0-12706 GCA_036897745.1 Erodium moschatum | reverse complement strand
ATGTCTAATCGGCTATTCTCTACTTAGAGCATCTGCAATGGTTTGATATGACTTGTATCAAGGAGCCATCTCAAAAGGTCTTTTTTGACACAACCTCTTTTTTTTTTGATAAGCAATGGTTTATTCGCTTTATATATGGAGAACATATACAAAGTGGGAGCTGATCTACTCGAAAGGATCGAGCTCAAAAACGGGCCGAAAATAAAACACCAAAATCCATACTGTGAAAACAAAGGAAGCAAATCACATAGTCAAAACAGGAATCAAACGCTAGACCACCGAAGCCGGTCCAGCCTTCGCCTTTCTTTTGCATCTGAAGCAATTACATAGTCTACTGTATATGCATCTAACTAATGGGTCGAATTAGAAAGAATAACTCTCCTCCGCCTGAGATTTTTGTTAGCGTTTACGTCAAGTCGTTGCTATTCATTATGTCTCTGGCCTTCCTTTGTCATCAGTGACGGATCCCTCGGTCCTGTATCGGTCCTTCCTGTAATTCTCATGGTTACCGACTGGTTTCTCCTCGACGCCGATTGATCCCACCACTATCGTGTCGTTGTCGTTGTCGTCTCATATCTCTATCCCTGATCGGCCTCCCCCCATGATTCTGACATCGTCGCATCCACCTCCTTGGCCGCCACTAGTGCATCCTAATCAATCTCTCTCGCGATGATGGGTCAAGCAACTCGTTTGGATTTATTTTATTTTGCTTGTTTTCCTTTTTCCAATGTCAATAATTAGTGAGCAGAGATTCAAGGAATTTTACTGGGAGGGAACCCTGAATCACATATATCCTCTCATTGCTACTGTTGAGTTCATGTTCGATCGCGCTCCTCGCGGCGAAAAGAGTCCTCCCCATGGGATCAAGCAACATTTAGGCCCCGCTTTGAGCGGTTCCCTCCAGTTTGTCAATTTAGTTGAAATCCGAGAGATTCGACATTTGCTTCAAGTATATGTATAGCTTATTAATACTCAATTATCATATTCAGGGCTCTCATTTTCTCTCCCCAAAACGAAGATGAATCACTGGTAGAGTGCCCCTCTTCTCCCTCTTTCCCTCCTACGTCTCGACCTTCCCCTCAATCTCAAACTCCCCCGATGATCTGGTCATGCATCTATCCACAACGTCCCTCCTTGGTCTTCTCCCATCTCCAGAACCAACGCCAGTCGATGATGGATTGGCGGCCATCTAGTGCGAGTTGGGGTTTTCTTGCTGACAAACAACGAGGATGACACAGTGGTGTCCATTCCAGATGGAGCAGTCCCAAAAAATGGAAGATACCTGATACCGATATGACTAGCGGGCGCCTTCTCTGTGATCTCCTGTAACCCAAAATCCCTATGTGAGGTCATGGCGGCGACCTAGAAGGTGAGAGGGTTGGAAGTGCATTCGCTGTTGTTTATGCCTCTCTACCCATGCATGCAGCAGGAAACCATTCAGTTTTGTCACATGTTGATCAGAGTCTCGGCCTTCAACGTGTTAGTGGACGCGTTTCCGCGTCGGAGGGGTTGTAATGAGTTCCTTTAGCCTCGAGTACAACTGTATGTGGAAATGCCACCCACTGTCAGGCCCGGCACAAACCACCTCTGATATGGTCGTCTCAGCCATCGGACCTATGATTTTCAAGCTCTACTCCCATGTGTGGGATGAGAGGAGAACCGCTTTGATATGTCTCTTCGGGCCCCGATGGGGCTAGTCACGAAGGGTATGTTAAGGACGGAGTGGGAAACCTAGGGAGCAGCGGGAAATAGGGCGGGTGGAGTTTCCCATGAGGCCAGCGGAGACGGGGACGAGCCCACCGACCATCCCGCGACCTTCTCATTTCTTGGGCCCACCACCAATTTTCCCGCCCGTGAGGCATCCATCAGTGGTGATCGCCCGTCGAAGTTTCATGACATGGCTAAGGAGATTCTCGAGGAGAAGACTTCAAGAGGAGAATGGGAGAATCCCATATCTGATGAGGGAGGAGCCCGGGTCACGAAGATAGATGACCAGTCTAACATGGACCAGGAGGATCATTAGGCCCCGGGGGTGCACTTTATCCACCTCTTCCTCTAAACACTAGGCCCCCACTGATGATCTCGTCCCGACAGATATGTCGCGACCAAGAGAAAACAAACTGGGAAGCAGAAGGAACCTCAGACCCAACCCTCATGGTTAGGGCATAAAAAGGTCAAGGACAGGAAAACTAGGGCCATGGAGAAAGCCCATCAGGCTCATACCTATACAAGCCGGTTGAAGCGGGCTTTGAAGTAGTCTGGATCACCTTTGATTCCGGTGACTGAAGAAAATGTTGAGGGGTACCCCATTCAGGCGAGCGCTGACAAGTAATCCCACCAAGATCCATGAGGCCACGGACGGGATGTGAGACAGTAGGATGGAGTATTTTGTCACATAATTTCGGGTCGTCCTGCCTATGCCTCTTCTCTTCGAGCAGATCATCCCCACATGTTCTAAAGGACATGACTACCCAGTGGGGTTTCGAGACGACCCCCTCTCTACCTTATAAAGGGCCTTTCTACATGTCCAAAATGCACCCGTGCAAATTCGAGTTGGAGGCAATTTGTGTTCTTTGTTTTCTGGTTCTAGTTTCTGTTATGCTGCCCACAATGTGTCTAAGATGCATATTATATTAATTCTACGAGCCAGAGCACCAGTACACCTGTTTTTTTTTTTTGCAGAGGTCTAGGACTAGGAACCCAGGGTTTTTGGCCCTTTTTCTGTGCAATGATTGTAATGACATTGTTTAGATTTTTTTTAATAAAATCAGGATCGTCACGTTTCAGAAAAAAAAAGAAGAAGTATAGTTTATCAATTAGCCAATAAAAATGTTTTATATAGCTTATCCAACTAATGGTAATGATATACGATCACAATTTAATCCAATTTATACTACTTTACATGATACCAAAATGAGATTTATATTTAACCTACTACCCGGTTTTTGAAATTTTAAGACAAGAAAGAAGAGAACATGAACGGCTCTCTTCCCATCTTTGGATAGAGAAATAAATCAACCTACTCTAGTTCAAAAAAGGTGTAGTAAAGTGTAGAAATTTAAAAGTTAGGGTATCTATCAGACGAAAAAAAAGTATAAAAACTAAAGGATTGTAGTAAAGTGTAAAAATGTGAAAGTTAGGTATCTCTCAGACGAAAGAAACGTTAGGTGTAGCTAAGTGATAATCGGTGATAGTTAGGTGTAAGTAAACGTAATTGTCCTTATAACTCATTTTCAACCAACACTGGAAGAACTTCTCAAACACAAAAAGTCATCACAACACTTACCAAACACAAATTTACTCAAATATAACAAAATAATCAATCCACAATAATTAAAGATTAGGAAACATACAATTTTCTAGTTTCAAATACAAATATCCTTCTGTACCTACTTTCAAATCAAGAAATTTTGAAAGAACACGTGTTTTTTAGAGGAAGTTGGGTTAAGGGGAGAGAAAAAGGTCAGAGAATGACGTATTGATAAGGGAGAAGAAGGTTTTGGGTGTTTCAGGGCTCCAAGACGTGTAGATGTGACATTCAAGAATATGGTGAAACTTGGCTGACGGAAAACAAATTCGTTGGTATTGAAAGTTTTATTACCGGCAACTAAAAAAAATGTTGGTAATTAATGAAATTTTCATTACCGACTACAATTTAAAACGTTGATAATGAAACTTTCGTAATCGAATACTTGAAAAATATCTGGTTTTGAAGGTTCCTTTACACTACTGTTAATTTGTAGTTGGCAAACGGATACTATCTGTTGCCTAGGCAGCTCTATCCGCCTTTCAAATACCTAGTCGATGGATACATCCGTCGTCTAAGATCCTTCAGCGTGGTCCTGTAGCCCAAGATTTGGACCAACAGACCAAAATGTTCGTTTAAAACAACGAACCTTTAGCCACAGATGGCATCCGTTGCTGATACTGGGCACCAGTCCGACGTATGCTATCCGTAGTTAGAGAACTACGTCTATCCGACCGATGTTATGTGTTGTTGAAGAACTACACCATATTCTGATGGATGGTTTCTGTTGGTGTAGGTTTTATGTGGGAAGCATGTCCGGCGAATGGTATTGTTAGAGTTCATCTATAACTCCACTTGACTCACCTACTACAGCATATACATATATCCTTGTAGGACTCGTATTACAATCATTGTACTTATCATATAACAAGACTATGCATAGCAATAACATCCTAATATGTTTAGTGTTCTTGTAGTATATATATATATATATATAATCGTGTACTCCTGACATTGAAATTCATTCAATATATACAAAACACCAACATGGTATCAGAGCCCAAGCTCTAATCACACACTTTTTTTTTCTGTTAATTCCTTCACGTTTTCTTTCCTTCGTTCATATTGCATATCAGTTCGGGACATTATGGCTCTTGTTCCATCAACCACGGTGACTTCCTCTCCGACTATCTCGCATACTCTGCCGATCAAGCTACAATCAGCACGGAACTATGTTTCTTGGAAGACCCAATTTCTTCCCTTGCTCAACTATCATAAGCTAAACGGGTTGGTTACGGGAACAGATCAATGCTCACCTCCAACCACCCCTTCCGCTGCTGACGCCTCTGTCATGGTGCCCAATCCTGCACATGAAGCATGGCACCAACGTGATCAATTGCTCCTTTCTTGGATTTTATCATCCTTGACCGAGACAACATTCTCACATATCATTGGCAAAGCCACTGCCTTTGAAGCATGGCAGGCACTAGCAAGTGCATTTGGTTCTGTATCTCAGAACATGCAGCTTCAACTCCACATCGAATTACAGTCTCTCCGACATAATGATGCATCCGTTTCGGACTACCTTCAGCAGGCTAAAGCCTATGAACTTGGTGCAGCAGGCCGCTCTATTTCAGATGCAGAATCAACGCTATAATTTACCGAAACATTGGCTCCGAGTATCATTCCATTATCTCTGCCATCAAACAGCGTGCTGAACCAGTAACGTTTCATGAGCTTCATGGTCACCTTCTTGCTCATGAAATTCTCCTTCACAGCTCGTATGAAGCTCCCTTGGCGAACGCTCCCCTGGCTAACACTGTCACTGCACGTCGTCCCTCTCCTCCTCGGACTCGATCTGGGCCTCACCAGAATCGGGAAGGACAACCAATGGGAGGTCATGTTTATGGAGGACACCAAAAGCTTGTTCAAGGTCCAAACCGTAAATGTCGTTCCACTGGTCCATGTCAAATTTGTGGATATCGGAACCACACAGCTGATCGTTGTCGTTGTCGCTACCAACAATCTTCGATGCCACCACAAGCTCATATGGCCCAGCATCACCACTATGGTTACTATCCATATCAGTCTCCCATGACTTCTCAACCATCTTCTGGAGTATGGTATCCAGACTCAGCTGCATCACACCATATGAATGATGATTCATCGCACCTACACAATCCAATGCCATACACAGGTCAAGAACAAGTGACGATAGGGAATGGTCAAGTTATGCCTATTCAGCACTCATGTACAGTCTTGTTCCAAGCTTCTCTTACTGGTCCTGAATTTCATTTGCAAAATGTGCTTCATGTACCTCACATCCAAAAATCTTTACTATTTGTTCGTAAATTGACCGCTGACAATCACTGCTTCTTTTAATTTTGGCCTGATTACTTTGTTGTTAAGGACCAGGTAACCAAGGCCACCCTGTTGCACAGTCGGAGTAAAGGGACTTGTACGCTCTCAGTACTGGTGTGTCACCCACTGCCTACGTCACTGAAGCACCTACACCTCCTGAATGGCATGCTCGTTTGGGCCATCCGTCAACTCGTATCACCTCTCATATCCTTAGAAATCATAATTTAAATATGTCTCATCCTAGTTTATTTTCGTCTATTAGTTCTTGTGAAGCCCGTCGGCTAGGAAAATTGGCTATATCACCTCTACCTAGTATTCCTCATATCAGTACGAAGCCCTTTGAAATTGTACACTCGGGTGTCTGGGGTCCGTCCCCTGCTACTTCCATTAATGGTCAACATTATTTTGTGTTATTCGTTGATGATTTCTCCAAATATACTTGGTTATTTTGTATTAAATTTAAAAGTGATGTCCCTTCCATATTTCATGAGTTTGAATCGATGGTCAAACGTCAATTTAACACTAATATACTAGGATTTCAGTCAGATTGGGGTGGGGAATTTCGTAAACTAAACTCTTATTTCCGAACTTAGGGTATTTTACAGCGTATCGCGTGCCCTCACTCACACACTCAAAATGGTTTAGCTGAACGAAAAATTCGTCATGTTGTTGATATTGGTTTAACTTTGCTAGCTCATGCAAATTTACCGCTTCGATTTTGGGGTAATGCATTTGTTTCCGCCACATCCTCTATGAATGCGTTGCTGTCTCCTACACTTAAAAATCAGTCACCATATTTTCTGCTCTTCGGCCACGCACCAAAATACTCCGAGTCAAAACTGTTTGGTTGTGCTATCTACCCCTATCTTAGGCCCTATAATAAACACAAATTTGATTTCAAGTCCACTTTATGTGTTTATCTGGGCCGAGCCCAACAACATTCTGGCTATTATTGTTTTTCCCAGCTCCAAACGAGTATAGACGACAAATCATGCCTCCTTCATCGAAAATTTATTCCCGTTCAGAGAGGCACTCACCCCAACCGTGCCGACACACACCAACATCGACGACCGTACATGCTCTTCTCTCTCTACCGAATAACACAGGTACGCCCTTCTCTTCTAACTCTCACTCCTTCTCACCACCACTGAACCCAACACAGTCCCTTCAAATCACAACCAACACTTCACATCCATCCCCAATCTTTGTGCTTCCTCCACCGGACTCACCACAACCAAATCAAACCAAATCCTTACTTCCTTATTTGGCCAACACCAACCAACCAGATTCGGCTTCTCCCGACATATCCTTTGATCAGGGACCCTTAGACCAACCTTCATTAGATTCTCAACCTCCATCTTAGACTGCACCGCCCAATCGTACACGTCCTATGAAACTTCACCCAGCCCACAAACGACGACTTCCTCAAGTTCTTATGGCCCTCCAACCACAAAGAACCTTGACTTCAGAGAACATGAGCCACACACATATATTCAGGCCAATAAGTATAAGGTTTGGAATCAGGCTATAGGTGAGGAAATTAAAGCATTACTTGACAATTCAACTTGGTCCCTTGTTTCTAAACCTGTGTATGCTAATTTGGTTGATAATAAGTGGCTTTTCAGGATCAAACGCAGGTCAGACGGTTCTATTGAACGTTATAAAGCCCGATTGGTGGCCAGAGGATTCACACAACAGCACAGACACGATTACTATGAAACATTCAGTCATGTGGTTAAGACTACCACGATTCGTGTACTCTTAGCACTTGCGTCTAAGCATCAATGGACGGTTCGTCAGCTAGATGTGTCAAATGCATTCCTACATGGAATGTTACAGGAGGACATTTATATGCTTCAGCTAAGAGGCTTTTTTGACTTGACTCGGCCCGACCATGTCTGTAAGTTACATCGGTCATTATATGGTCTCAAGCAGGCACCCCGTGCGTGGTACTCTCGCTTGACTCAATTCCTCCATTCTATCGGGTTCCATTTATAAGTGGCTGACCTGAATATGCTTTTACACCATGATACCGCTACATCATTCTCCACCTATGTCCTCATATATGTCGATGATATCGTGGTCATAGGATCCTCCTTGGACCATATCACCTTGGTCATTCAACGCCTCAGACAAGCGTTTCCAGTTAAAGATCTTGGTCCATTAAGCTACTTCTAGGGTATGGAATTCCAATCCACACCTACTGGATCAATACTTCATCAACATCGGTATATCTCTGATCTACTTGTCTCACAAGGCTTGGATAAAACTAATGCCTGCTCCACCCCCACGGTTGTTGGTCCATTGTCCAAACATACATGCACTCCTTTATCTTCTAATTCTGGTACCTTCAGGAAGCTGGTTGGTAGTCTTCAATATTTATCTCTAACGCGGCCAGACATCTCCTACACAGTCGATAAATTATGTCAATTTATGCACGCTCCAACAGATGCGCACTGGAAGGCCCTTAAACGTCTTTTTACGATATCTCCGGGGTTCATGTGAGCTCGGCATACACTTCCCGAGAGAAAATGACCTCCAACTTCACTGTTTTACTGACGGTGATTGGGGTGGAGATGTATTTGACAGAAGGTCTACAGGAGGATTTGCTATCTTTCCGGGTTCAACATTGATCTCTTGTATATCTAAAAAGCAGTCAACAATTGATCGGTCCTCCACCGAAAACGAATACAAAGCGATTGGAAACTTATTTGGTTGCGCTCCCTCTTTAGTGAACTTGGGTTACCTCCTCAAGTACTGACACTTTGGTGTGACAACATCGACGCCACCTATCTCCGCTCCAACCCGATCTTCCATGCTAGCATGAAACACATTGAACTCGATTACCACTTTTTCCGGGAACAAGTAGCTGCAGGGTTGATCCACATTCGTCACGTACCAACATAAGATCAGGTTACAAATGTTCTTACCAAACCACTACACCTTCCTCGGTTCGTCCAGCTCCGTGATCGTCTTTCCCTCATTACAGTGCATTTGTTTGGGGGGGTTAGAGTTCATCTACAACTCCACTTGACTCACCTGCTACAACGTATACATAAATCCTTGTCGGACTCGTATTACAGTCATTGTACTTATCATATAACAAGACTCTGCATAGCAATAGCATCCTAATACGTTTAGTGCTCTTGTAGTATATATAGCCATATACTCCTGAAGTATAGGCCTTTCTGACGGATACCATTCGTCAATGAAGTGTAGGCCTTTCCGACGGCTAATAAATGTTGTTGTAGTCTTATGCCGGGCTTCCTTTACCGATGGATTGTATCCGTTGGGAAGATAGTAAGCAGACGTAAATTCAAATTGTTTCGAAATTATTACACCCATACGTGCATTTTACCCTATGCATGTTATAACAATCCAGAAGCAATTTATAAACAGAAAATAAACTCAACAGTCCAACACAATTAATTACTTGTTCTACAATTGTCCAAGACTGACAAACTACTAACATACACAAACATAGATTTTGTATCCGTCGGACAGGTCAATCATTTTGCCAACGGATGTCGCATCCGTTGGTGAACTATCAAATCCTTTTCGATGGATGATTTCTATCCATTGGTGAAACCAGATTTTGCAGTATTGTTAGCAACGAATATATGGATCGTTGGCCAAATGAATTTCTAGTGTTGTGTATCGGGCTTCATCATTGTCATGAGTTCAATTGTACAAATTGTTTGATCGAGACAGTAGTTTCAAGAAAATTCTATTTTTTGAAGGTGGGGATGATGAACATGGGTATAACAATGATGAAAGACAATTAGATGATGATATCTACCTGATCAATTATGTTGCCTTAGTGAATTTAGACGACGTTTTGCTAACGTCACCGTAGTGAATGACTAAGGCAACCCACACTTGTGTTCGTTAAGTGAATTTAGAGACAAACCTGAAATATGTTAGCTATGTATTACTTAGACAGTACAATATTGAAGTTGTGTCGCTTAAATGCTTGGACAGTAAAACTTGTTACATAAGTGATACAATTTGTCGCTCAACTAATTTCTTCTAGTAGTGATTACTTTAAATGTTCACAGAACAATAAAAGTGCATCTGGTACGACAAAGTCGGACCATATTAGAATAGACACAGAACGGGTCTCCTTGACTAGCCAGTAGGTGACACCGTTCGCTATCCTAGCCACACACTCGAGTTTAACATCCTCTTGAATGACAACAAAATGGAACGCCATTCTTCTACAACGCGTCCCACAGGTGAGAAAAGGGGAACCCTCCTCATAACTAATCCCACGATATACTGGGCATCACTCTGTATTATCACACGGGTGTGCCTAGCGTGATGGATCCAATGTAGAGCCATTAGGATCACGATAGCCTCCTCAAATATCGCTCCATGGACACCAGGAGAATGTCGTTCCTGCCTTCCACAACCCTCCTCCGGTTATCCCTACAAATCATGCTTTAAGCCATTTGGTGCGTATTAGAGAACATCGCCGCATTCATATCTACCGTCACCCACCCGAACGGTAGGAGGGGAGACCATCGGACCTCCCTATGTCGTGACTGGGTTGGGTGTGGTGCAGCATGATCCAACAATAACAGAAGACATATTGATGAACGTTCCCGATACAAAACACATGTAAGTGATCGAAGAAATTGGTGGATAATGACCAAAAAAACGGTAGTCACGTATCCATCTAGCTCATAAATTAAAAGAAAGAATCAAATACATGAGAGAGTGGGACCGAAAAGGATGTGCCCTTGAATCGAACTGAAATAGATCAAAAATCAAACACCCATAAGCAAAGACCAGAGATGTGCCCCTCAAATTCTTGTCAAGATCACATGCTTTCCATATCCGGTTCACAATATGTTCATCCCCAAGAGGACAAGCCCTATGATGAGGGCACGCACCCCAACCCAATACTAAAAAGAATTGTTCATCTTCATCTTCATCTTCATCTTTCACTTTTAGGGTGGGGACTGAGTTGTCTCTCCCTCTTGCCTCCATACATACAAAGTGCAATTGTTTATAACAACTAGCCTCGAGTTGTCGTCGATCATTGAAATAGATTAACAACTAGACGAGAGGAACAAAATAAACCACCGTATCTCTTAGATTACTCGATAATAATACATTCTAAAGCAAACGACCGTTCAAGAATAACCGAAATCACATTTGAAACATCCGATTCAGTTCGGAATAGGGAAACAGAGAGTGGATCATCCGAACCAATGCCTGGAGAGTGGAGCATAGACGGCCTTAATGGGCAAGTACGGAATGTCTAAGATTGTCTTCAGTTACGTCACCACTAATAATTTCAAAGCTCACGCGGGGTGGGGTGGGCCCGTCATGTTCATCCTGTGTTAACGTAGGGACCACAGAAGTGGCACGTGAACCCATTTACTATTCTCTGTCCTGTCCCTTACGTCGTGCGAGTTCTCTAGTTTACTCCGAGCAAGAGCTTTCCTTCACAAGCACACGTCCCCTCCTTTATAAATGCAACTTCACCCAATCACCAATCACACATCATCCCAATTCCGATTTTGCCCCTCCACCGTTTTCCGGTGGCCTTGGCGGCTCCGGAACAGATCAAGTCAACCCAACACATTTTCATGCATCAAACAAAACAACGTTGTCGCAGGACCAGATAAATGTCGACAGAATTAATTTAATTGTATGTATTTCCACGTCAGCAAAGCAACACGTGACAAGTGTACTAGTAAAGATGAGGAATAGGACCCTATGACAATGCTGGTGGTCCATCAAGTCAGAGCATATTAACCCTATGATTCTCAGATAGATGAATCAAAAGAAGAAGTTCCGAAAATAATGAACAGTAATTGTACTGGAAAAAGTTAAAGACAGATAGAAGATGGGACTGTGATGATGATCGTGAAAGGAACGGTGGTATCATTGCCCAATTCCCAACAAATTTAAAAGCAAAGAATAAGGAGATGGGCTTACAACTTAGAGCACCCACGTGCGCTTCCCAACTGCGAGCGTCACGTGCACTACATTACTTATTTGATTACTCTTCTCAGCTTCGTTCCAGTTCAATCTACAGCTCTGCTTCCCATGCTTGGTAACAGTCCTCACTTTTGGGAGTTCAACCTCTGAATATCTACCAACTGGTACAGATCACCTCGGCGTTGCTTTGCCAGCGGGAGATTGGTCCTGGATACATTACCACAAATATGTTTCACACAACTAGTAAATCATATAGATGTTGTTGAGATGATATGTCCTTCAGGTTGGAAGGTAGCTCACCTTCGGAGATCAATCACTGAATAGTCAATTTCAGATATGATAATAGCCTCATCATGTTCTGTGGTAGCCAGAACTTCTCCAAACTGTGTCGTATCCAATTATCTCAGTCATACAACAGTAAGAAAATTCATCATAGGCATTAGCAGCGCCCAGACATTCAGAAAATGAAACATGCATGAAAATTTATGTACAGTTTGTGTACTGTGATAACTGATGAAGCTACATATAGGAATATACTTACTGGTCCAACCAGAGTGGAGTGGCCCCAAGCTACATAACCAGCTCCAGCATCTCGAGCAGGTGAACATGTTGCTACATATAACTGTCAGTTACGATTAAAAACCCTTGAGAAGCAAGTTCAGGATTTCAACAGCATAACCTAACAAGTCACAATGACTATTTTTATCATATGAGAACATGTAAGTCTATCGGGTGTTTGCAAAAGATAATTGATCACTACTGAGGCATGCATTTTGTTCACTCCCAATGGAATAATTTAGAAAGGTGTATCATCAATAAGGAAATCTTGATAGTCAATAACAAGCTACTTTATACAGTCCTCAGGGGCTAACTCAAATTGTTCATGGAGAGGGGTTTGAGTCCCATTGGGTGGGGGTCTGGAAATAATAAATAAAGATGCATATAAAAGAAAAAAAACTAGCGCGTAACTTCAAAATTTGACATCACTAAGCTACTGGATATTTGATTTCAATAATATGGAAAACCCAACCAAAATAAAAATGCTAAATTTGTTTATGGTTAGAAAATGCTATGATGACTGTTATGGGCCTCACGGCCCGTGGAGGAGGAGGATAAGCACACAAGGGGGAGGCCCGCCCAGGGGGG
>JAYMSV010001505.1:0-12707 GCA_036897745.1 Erodium moschatum | reverse complement strand
GCATGATAGGAATGAGGTCTTCTTCGGGAGCAGCGTGCGAATGGGGTGCAAGTAGGGCAAAGATACGGGAGCACATGTCTCCTAGGGTTTGCTCTCGACTAGTGAGAGAATTCGTTAAAACCCGATCTATAAGACTACATTACTCTCCACTTCGAATCAAATCCAAACAATGATCAGAATTGCTTACTTGACAGGTCACATGTCGTTCTGTGTGGGTTTTCGAGAGGAAATTATTCCCAGCGGAATGAAGAATCAGAATTGCTTATTTATTAATTTCGAAGACAAAATAAAAATGAAAGCCCGTCATATATCAATAATATATCGAAACCTTTCGCTTTCACACCTATGCCATAATAGTGAAATCTTATTTACACAATGAGCCAGTACAAACAAACAACCAGTTCTGGCACCATTTCATGTATATGGTATAATAATGAAAACTATAACTGAACATTAAAACAACCATTTTACAGAAGCGGAAAAAAGAAGAGAAAATTGTAGCCAAAATAAACATCTATTAAGAAAACACATATATATACATGGGAAAGAACGGGGGAGGGGGTGTGGGGGGGCTAAAATGTTGGAAACCACATATGACCTATGTGATGACATGCAACATTGATATGAAGTGCTGAATACCAACCAAAAGTAAAACTGCCACCAGCTTCAGCAATCCATTTTCACAGTGAACAGATCCATACCGCAAACCAAAAGGAAACCTTGCTCAATCCACGTTTGTCGTTCAGAAGAGCGCTTCCCATTTCACCAGATGAGTGTCTTTTGTTATTCTCAGGTGTCCTTGTCAAAGATCGTGTTATTGTGCACAAGTTAATCAAGCAGGAAGAACATGCCTATATATGTAATGGGTGAATACATATAAATTAGCATGTGCATAACTTATCAAGGAATTGATGGTTTTGAAACATCTGGTGTGTTCTGGGCACTCTTCACAACCATATCATAGTTGATGGAAGCCAGCTGAGACAGGTTCTGTGAACAGCAGATTTAAAGATCAATATATTGATGAGAGAGGTTTCCTGGTCTTGATTTCACATAAAAAAAACATAACCATTTCTGAACTTAACCTAACCTTGACTAATATAAAGCTCCAGAGAGTTTAAGAACAATATTGAAATTTCAAATTCCATATAAATTGTGTTTGAAAGTATTTGATTTAAAAATCAAGATCTTGAAATATTGGGAGATCAAGGTATTTCAAATTACTTCAAATGAAATCCTACTTGACAAACAAGACATGAACATTTAGTTCTTCACTTACACGTTCAAACACGGCATTTGACTCAAATTTGTATTTCAAATGAAACCCTCGTTCCCAAACAAGCCATCAGCATTTAGTTCAATTGCCAACCAAGTTGAAGAACTCAGCACAAATGGTGTAACCAAACTAAATATATCTTCTACTCCACTTGCATACAGATACATCAACAAAATTCTTACACCATATAATGACAACACTTCCATGGGATATCAGAAAGTTGCCTAGTTGCAAAAGGAGTTATTAAAATGAGAAAAGGAAGTTACTAGGTGAAGCAGGTCATACCTTAAATGAGAAATTACTAAAAGAATACTTCACGGTAAGGGTTGGGGTTGTAGTATTGAAGTCTGCCAAACTACAGCATTCATCCCCCTGTATCACGGCATAAAAGATCAAGTTATTTAACAAAAACAGGGCAGATAAGACTGAGTAAACTAGGATTAGATTGGAGGTGTATTTGCAGCAAATACAAATGAAATTGAGTTCAATATGTATTTAGAATTAACCACTCGAAGGAACTTGCAGCTATATAATACAAGATCTTTAAGTGTAAATCATGCTTCTAAAAGAACAAGATTAAAATATCAATTCCCTTATTCTGTATCGGCTATATATGTTCTATTTGCTGTGGACCAAAACAAGTCCTATGAGAGTTAAATGCTTTTTGAGGAAAAAATGAAGGTCGAATACTTAGATCTGCTATCTGATAACTGGCACAATTTAAGGTCATGGTTTGATTTATAAACGGCCATATATAAAAAAAAAATATTGATAGATCTGAAGTTTGTGTACATACTTCTTCATCCTGCATGTTCCCATATGAACCACTGCTGCATGACGCACTGCCTGTGTCAGTGAACTCATCAAAGTCACTGCCTCCATGAACATGGTCATCTTCTGGACTCCATATGTATCTACTCATGAAATAACTAGTGTCATTTGGTTCTGCTGATGTTATGAACATAGCCTGTAGCCAAAAACTAAAATTGCTTAATCCTCCAAATTTGTCAAACTATGTTATAAGTTGCATGTAAATGAAAAGGGTAAAAACACCTTTTGCCTGGCAAGTGTGTCCCAGCTAATGTTTCTAAAGAAATGGTGTTGTTTCACCTACCAAAAAACAAGCAGTTCTGCTTATGGTTTTGTATCATAGAGTAATTTAAGTATCTTATCCTTACTGAGCAAGAATATATTACCTCTCTGGCTCCTGTTGCTCCTAGCCTTTGAACAGGATTCGGATTCAATAGTCTGAAATGTAGATAAAAAAAACTTAAGAAATTGTCACAGATAGTTCCACAGAAACCAATCAATATGAAAATATATATTATGAGAATATCATTTCGTAAGGTTCAAGATTTTATGTTAGCAGACAATACTTTTGTTACTAAACTACCACCAAGCATCAACATGCAAAAAATTAATGTGAAAAAATGTTTGATTGAGATAGATGTTCATAAAGTATTCCCCTCTATCTTAAGGTGCGGAGAGGAGGGCTAAGCGGCGCCAGTAACATTACAATATCTGTAAAAAAAAGTGTACTTTATTTTCATACGATATTCACTCCATGGAATATCTCAAAGTACTGTGAAACTCAGCATTTTGTCAGTATGATTTTGGGTATTCAGGCTCCAACAATCAACATAAATGAAGGGCAGTAGAAAGAACTAAAAAGGGACACCAAAAAGAAGAAGAAAACCGACAATCTTGAACTTATTAATCCATGTATCATAAGTTTGAATGAAAATAGAAGGAAAAGAAAACATAAATAACGGGGTTACAAATTTTATTTACGATGGCATATGTTCTACACCCAGAAGATGCATAGATCTTTCTTCAAACATCTTACTTGTCAATCAAATCATATGCTTCATAGCTCAGTTCATCTGGTACCTTGGGCCATGGTATATCTCTGTTCATTATATTGTCAAATATTTTCTGCAATTCAGTAACAACCATAACCAAAAGCTATACACAACATGATAATAAACTATGACATAATATAGATCAATAGTTTTTCATAAATTATGACATAGTAAAGACAAACAATTTCTGAAGGAAGAAAAAGTGATGAGAAATTTATGAGCATAGTAATTATAAATTATTACATTGCAAGGACACGAGTCTATTGTTATTAGAAATAATTAAGATTGTGAGCATATTTAAGGAATTTGAGGCCATGGTTGAATACTAGAAAGACTGAAGACACGTTCTGGATTTCAGGAAACATTTCTTTTCTCTAGGCTCAAGCTCAGTTCTTCCTTGAAATAAATTTATGTTATGTTCCAATAAGGACAAATAATTTGGAAAGAGGATCTAGAGGATAGGACATTATCATATTCGTACATATTACATCAAATGACTGATATAAAACAAAAAAAAAAATATAATGAATGGACCTTTAAAGTTATTTTGTCAATAGTCAATCCAAACCATGGCGTTTTATTTTTATTTTTTAGATGAATAACATATGTTTTACTCCCACAAGCCCTAACTTCACATAAGCTGCTAGAGAGTAGTGACTTCGTTCTTCTCATAGCATCAAATTAAGGAAAAATGATAATCTATGTATTGCACAGGACACAAGTAATGTACATGATGACCCAATACCCTAAAATGTCATGTGTAGTTAAAATCAGTACAGAAAGTTAATATATGAAGGCCAGTGATACGGAACAAATGTACAGCCCGACACAAATGAATATTACTGATACCAACTATAACCCAACAAACACAACTGATACCATCAAATATCTATCTGACAAAACAAATGCTTAACGACGTTGGTTGACAGTTTGATAATCTTGACAGTTGGATAATCTTGATATGTGAAAATATATGTATGGGTAGCGTATACACAAGACGTACATATTGCACAGAATTAATAGTGCCAAAAATAATTCATGATCACAAAGAAAAATCATTTTTCAAGTGACTGATACAGATCTTACCTGAGGATGATCTGCATTGAATGGTGGAATACCTACAAGCAACTCATAAAGAATAACACCCACAGACCACCAATCTGCAGTTACACCTGCAAGGAGAACAACATATAAAGATCAAACAATCAAAATGAACAGGAGTGGAGAGACAAAAGAAACCTCAATGTTCAGAAGATACATAGTATCCCATCAAAAATGTTCTAACCATGCCCCATGCCCAGAAGTATCTCAGGTGCCAAATAATCTGGGGTACCAACAACCGAATGATTTCGGTAATCTTCTCTTTTCATTTCATGTTGAGCTTTCTGTTCATCATCACCTAAGAAAGCAGCACTGCAGTCTGCAGGACCCGAGAAGTCATCTGTGCTGTCGATAAGACCAACCTTTGAGAGCCCAAAGTCTGTCAACTGTAACAAAAGGGATTAGAGATTTGTGAGATATGACAGGTAATGTCATCATTGTAAACATATGCGGTAACCCTTTGTTAACAACCACTCTCACAAAAGTATGAAAGGCAAAAAGAAAGAAGAGATTCCGACAGTCAAATAGAATTATAGAATCCAAATTAACTGATAAATTTTTTTGATGCTCTATAAGGTGTGAAATGGTTGCGTCCTTGACCTAATGGTTGGGGTTCAAATTTAGTAGGCCGTAATATTGCTGAACAAAAAATATATCCATGTCAAATATCTCTGTAGAGACAGTGCACCATCTTTTCTGAAAATCTTCCACCCACCAGTCATGCATACCCAGCCCCAATTTTGCCTAACCTAAATAAGCCACATCAGTCCAGGTGTGCAACTTTCAGTCTGGCCCGAACTGGACCGTCTAGTCCGCTCCAAAACTGGTCTGGTCCAATTAATACAAAAATAAATACTTTTCATACTTCTACATATAAATTAGTCGGTGCGACTTAAATTTCTTTGCACTATTTCTAAAGTTTTGTTTTTATTTTTATACTTGCCGAATTTACAAGCATACGAGAATTATCAATTTTTCTCCCAAAACCAAAACCCACTTTTGAAAACACTCTTTACAATTTTCGGCCCAAAACCGTTCCGGTTTTCAATCCTAGAATTTGTGAAACGCTGTCCGCAACTGGATTGATAAACACTGTTACTGCATAAGACTGTTTTGTTTACACTTAACAGTGAAAATGCTCACTGGTAAGATCAATAAATGCTAACATATAAAATTACCAAAAATGAAAGTTGAACTCATGGAATTCACCTCTTTTAGACAACCTGAAAAGTGAAATTTTATAATTGCTCATTTTCTGATTTTTTTTTAAACAAAAAGTAAAATACTTCACCATCAAAAGTCGGACGACATCAGATATAGTAACAGAATGCCTGTTAATGAAAAAGGTGACCACCATCAGGACAATGCAAATGTCAAATCTAGTAATATATGAGTAAGACCAAAATCAGTTAATAATATTTGAGTAAAATATTTATAGAATATTGTTCCAAGCCTTGATACAAAGATAAGAATCTTTGACATCTCATATTCATATGCTATACCAGTACCATCAGATTTGTTATGTGCTAAAAGTTCATCAATAGGATCATATCATCCATGAAGTTAGTAAGTACTCAAAAGTGAGCGAAAACACCTGACTATTATTTGAAATGGTAAATAACTAAATAAGCAATAACCTCCCCTCTTTTTTAATCACCCAATAAGAAGTTTATTATAAAAGAGAGGCAACTCCCAAGGAGGGGGGAAAGCAATACAAGAAAACCAGTCCTCGATACCAACTATATTTATAACTTCCCCCTTCCTATTTATTCTGTCACGTTTTATTTTGTTTTCTTCGACTTTTCTCTATTATTTAATACTTAAAAAAATCAATACACACACTACTTAATAAATAAAGTTCAGACAACTTCCGAGAAAATAAAACGAATCTGCATTAGGGTCTCAGTGCTTCTTCCACTTCGGCATATTGAAGGACCCAAAAATATTTGTTGAAGGTTAAGATTGCACGCCCTTCCCCCATCTCATCAAAAAGGGAAGCATCACCTAAATCTATGGAAGATTTCTTCCAAGCTAAAAGCTCAAAAGATAATACAGACAGGGAATGATTGAAATTGAAAATACTGACCTTGATGTGCCCATCTTGACCTATCAACAAGTTGTCTGGCTTCAAATCTCTATGAATAACATTTAAGGAGTGCAAATACTCCAAAGCAAGAACCTGAGAAAATTAGAACAAACTATTTATAACATTTTGAAAAATCTTTAGGGCGGGCCTTCTAATTAGGCAAAGCTAAGAAAACCAATGAGATGTTCTTACAATTTCTGCAATATAAATGCGGGCCATGTCATCATCTAAGCAGCCTAGATTTCTCAACAAAGAGTAAAGATCTCCTCCATTTAAGTATTCCATAACCAGATAAAGATTTTCCCTGCAAGTGAAGGAGTAGAAAAACCGGACCTGCTCATAACAGATTACACCTTAGATAAATATTCCATAAGTCCAACTTCGGCAAAAGTTCTATACCAGGATACTTGCTCACCACAAAAGGATTGCGAACAGAGATCAGAATGTTGCGCTCAGCCAAAATACTTTCAACTGCATTCTTACGAATCATGTCAGCCTTTTTTAGAACCTATATAAGTTGTGGGACACATTAGTAACTTCCATATAAGGTCTTCATTACAATCAATAATTTGGACTGCGTAAACAAACCACATGTCAGCATACATGCAATATCAAGGGAAAAACTGAAAACCCACATTTTCAGAACCCATTACAATGATGATAAACCAAATTTCTGATAGGGCTAGAATTCTGACTTATGAAATGCAGCAGTGACTTATAATTAGTATATATTTCTCTTGTGGCCTAGGATAATAAATAAGAAATAAGCAAAGAACTGAAGATATTAGTCAACCTAATCATGGTAGCATTACTAGTATGAATACTGACCTTGATAGCAAACAAATCGCCTGTTGCTCTTTTTCTGGCCAGGAAAACGCGTCCATATGCCCCTCTGCTTATTGGTTTGATTATTTCAAAATCCTCTATTGATGTTCTATCCTTCGAACTTGGATTGATAGGGCTCGCACGCTGACTACGAAAAGAATCCTCTTCTACTGAACTCTCTTCATCAGCTATGACATTTGATGAATCTAGTTTTTCATCTTCTATCTGCCCACAGAGGTGTACATATTTCTCCCTAACAGTGGCATAAATATAGGTTATGTCAGACAAAGCAAAATTTAGGAATAAACATAAATGGAATGGTATTATCTACAAGACAAGTGCAAAATTTACTAATGCTAAAGAAAACCTGTCAAAATTTTAAAAATCTTTCATCACATAGACCACAAGAAAAGGTTCATCACAAGCTTCACTCACTGCAATAGTTTCTCTATGCGCCTTCCAAAAGTCTCTACAATAAGGGCATCAACCTTCCTATCCTGGATAGCATATCTTAGGTCTTCCAGGCGATCAATCAAATACTCCAATGTACTGTACTCACAGTTGTTTACATTAGCAACAGAGCGAACAATATCCAGTAGCTTGTTAATCTGTCAAGCAATTAACAACAGAAATTACACCCGAGAAATGTACAACGGATTTTCAATCTAAATTACTATTTTACAATGCTTTACTAAGATCTTCTAGTTAAGAATGGAAACAGCACAGGAGAAAAAAAACACCATGTAATATAACATCACTAAAAAAGAATAAGGTAGTGCTAGGACTTCAGATTATTTTTGCATGGGAATAAGAATCACCATCAATTTATGTACAATGTAGGAGCTACTTGTCCACATTTTCATAGTCATTCCATTACACAGCCCTATTTTGATTGCAAAATGGAAAGAGGGTAATGTGAAGGAGTGGGAATGGGCATAGGGATAAATTTATTTGCACATTTGCTAATTTACCCACAAAATAACCAAAAGGGAATATATTTGAGAAACTTCTTTTACATTAACAACCAGTAACAAACTAGACAACTAGAAGCTTTATCGAAGGTAAACTGATATTGCTGGACAAAAGGTATTGGGTTGCTCAGAAGAAAACAAATGTGTATATACCTTGCAAAATGAATACCTCAAGAAAAGACAACATAACCTCTTTCAGTTTGCATTTTGCCATATTTATGTTAAGAGGTAGTGCAGAAATTATGACAAATATTAGTAGCAACATGTTGGATCTAACCAGGCTGCATTTAGTAAGATTATAGATAGTTATCCTAGCAATGATGACTGACCTTCATGTCAGCCTTCATTCTTTCTTCTTAGAATAAAAGCTATGCTGTTTCAGGAAAGTTGACTAAAAGAAAACTTGAATGATAAAAAAAACAGTTTGTTCACCAATAGAAAGAGGAGTATAATAACCTCCAGAGCATCTTTAGGTAATGATTACTTTTGATTCTAGCATTTGAAAGGGCAAAATCATTACTTCCTCTTCCTCAAATTTGTTAAAATCTTCATCAATCTCGTATTTAATTGTCTTTCATTTTTCTTTATTTGTTAAAGAATACCGATAGGAGATAGAAAACATTTAAGCTACCTAACGCAAATAACAAAAAATTGAAGGATAACTAACGATTTACTGGAAATCATTGAACAGGTTGCACTAAACCAGGAAGGGTCTGGTGCAACCTGAACCACTTTTGGCCAAATTTGGCATCTACACGACTATACTTCTCTCAGATCTCACCACAGATGTATTCCGGCCATAATCTGTGAGGGAAAAAACAAAAAGAAACAACAATTATGGGGACACCATCAGCGGGATATTTGATTTTTTTATCAGAGCATCAGCGGGATATGTAACAATCAGAAGTGAATTCGTTGAATCGGCTCATTCATATGATGCACCATCAATTCACCACATATACACGTCCCTGAACAATGCACTCAGGAATCGGCTGATTCTAACAACTATATTATTTATACTATGGAAAGTTGATCCTTTGAGATCAATATATTACTCCCTGAAACTAGAAGTCAAACAACATGTTCAAACTGAAAGTAATAAGTTAGCTATGGTGAATAAGTACTGCTAGCATAGCCCAGAATAGGAGTTGCATGTGAATAAGTGAAACAAACTCGAACAGTATAGCAGCAGAAATCAGCAAACTTCACACATATACGACAAAGATTATCTTGGAACTTAATCCAAAATAAGTTGCAGCGTGCATGAGTGTAAGACAAATGGATACCTGCTGATAATCCTCAAGCTCCCATATCATCCTCCGCCCATTCAAAAGTAGTTCAATTTGACTAGTTCGTGGTGTTAATATTGGTGATAGTGGAGTCGCACTCCCTGCTGGTGAGGCCCTTGCATCATGCATGTTACAGGAAATTTTTTCATTAGACACATCAGGTAAAATATTTAGATCATCCATGACAAAAGCATTATCAGGATCAGGAGCACAATCAAGCATGTCCACAGAGCGTTGGTGAGAAACCCTATTTTCTTTAGGTGACAACTCATCTAACTCGTCATGTATCCTTAATGGAGACACTATGGAGGCCTCAGGACTTCCGCCTGAAGTATATGCACTTTTTGGTGTACTTTTAGAAATCCAAGATTCCAGTATCTTTTCCAGAGTTTCTGCAACTCTTTCAAGCCGTTCATTTACAGTTAAACCTTTTAAATCACACCGATCAGCAATTGTGCATATTTGAGAGTGCTCCTCTACATGTACCGTTGGTATTTCAACCTCACAAATACGACAAATCATTGAATTCTCATATGCTAATCCCCAAGAAACTTTACGTAGCCTTGACGGAGCCTCGGGAAGTTCAGGATGACATGATGGAGTATCCATAATTTCAATGCTATCATCATCTCTAGTTTTTGTTCCATCTTTACCTTGCAAACAGTCTGATTCAGATTTGGAGGATGTATCAACAGCATCAGAACATTTTCTGTTCTTCTTGACAGCAGATGGAAGTCTTTTCCAAGAGGTCATCTTAGAGCTGCTTGAAGTTGAATTAACACTTTTTGCTGTACCAACCTCCACACCTTCTTCATGATGTTCTAATAGATCTTGTTTAACAGTCGCGTGACCTTGTTCTTGCCCATTTGTAGTCTTCATTTGCTTATCACCCAGTCCACACTCATCGTGTGAGCAATTAAGGTCATGTCGCTCACTTCCTTTAAGTCGGTCTTTATAAACTCCAAGATCGGAAAGTTTGTTAAAACCAAGAATGTGCTCTTCCTGAAAACCATTTTCTTTCTGGAACTGCACAAGCCGGGAGCATCTTGTCAGGATAAATAAAAGGCGTGTGTGTGCTTGTTTAAGAGTCCCCAAGGGTAGCTCTTGTCGCCGGTCATCCAGACCCTGAACAATGGATTCACAGTTAACCCAAAACTCAGCCGGTGACATCATTGAACATTTTCGTGCAGTAACCAACAAATCCTCCAAACTCTCTTTCCACTCAGGTTGACTCCTTAAAGAGTTTTGAAGTGTGTCCAACAAATCGCTGGCAAAAACAGCCAAGTCGGAATTAACATCTTCCTTCAGCCTGTCAAATTTTGCCCTGATTGTGATCATGATCTCCTGAAATATAAACACACATGTAAACTGCATTGCAATATATTCAGCCAAACAGAAGTACCTCAAGTGCATCCAACCTCCATGTGCCCGAATGCGCGAGACTTCCAAACTGGCAAAGGATTGACTCCTCTGGAATTGAAGTCATGAGAAAAACTTTTGATATCGGCGTTTCTCTTCTTGCGACCACTGGTGAGTCTAAGGATGGCCTGGAAACGAGGGGAATGCAATTCCTTGGCAAAAGAAGCAACCTGCAAGAAACATTATCACCACGCCATCAAGCTGAGCTACCTACATTTCTCCTGTCACTACAAACAATTCCAACAACTACAAACCCACCAACTTCATTACTAATCAAACCTAACATAAACTTTAAAAACCAATCATGAACAATTCACTGACCTCTAAACTTGGATTCAGAGGAGATGGAGCCCTTAATGATTTGGATTGACTCCATGAAGCCTTTTTCCCTAAGCATAAATGTAAAATAACAGTAATAATTCTAGCATCATGTACTGAAATAAACTCAGAAATCCAAAATCCTTTGCCAAAATAGGATACCTTGATCCGTAAAGACAGGGGAGACGCCGCATTTGTTCTTGGCCTGAACGGAACCCTTACTGACGAAACTATTCTCGATAGTCGGAGACGAGAGAGATGCCGACGAGAACCGGAGCGGCGAAGAGATGGATCTCGTCCTAATATGATTTAACCCAACAGGAGACACAATCACCAAAGGCGCTTCGTCATCGTCTACGGATTCGTTGTGGTCGTCCGAGTCATTGCGGTCCTCCTCATCGGTGGTTTCTCCTTCTTCTTCGTCTTCGTTACTCCAGGTCCGCCGAATCGGGATGGGACGCATCTTCTGGAGTTTTCCCCTCGCCGTGGAGGAGGCGGAGGACGACGGCTCGTCCGTTGAGGCGGAGATATTAGGATCTCGGGGAGGAGGGTTCGCCATAGGTCGTGATCGGAGAAAATCGAGATATTGAAGAGAGTGTTACAGTGATCACGAGGAAGATGAAGATGAGAATTCTGATGGGGGGGAGACGATAGAGAGAACATCGCGGGAAATGGAGGAGAGAGATGCCACAACGGAAAAGCGGTTGCGCTTGGGTTTGGGCATGTAGTTTTGAATGGATACGACATACAAGAGGGTCTGAAACGACTTCGTTTCCGTGATCAAACAGATGGCTGAATCGAGTTTATTGATTGTCGGTACTCATTAGGGCCGTCAAGAATCGAATCTTAATGATTTCATTCGAATTCGATTTGTTAAATACTTGCTAGAATTTTTGTATAATTGTATTCGAACATAATGGACTCAAAATGGAGTTTGTTTAATAAAATAAATTGAGCTTCAACTGAACTTGTTAAGTAGAAATGTGTATTTTTATCCATGGATCGAAATGTCGGTTAAAAGCGGCTCAAACAAAGACCGTAAGCCTTCATCTATGGATTATGGATTGGGTCATGGGCTCTTGATCTGGTATATCATGAATTGGATTGTAGACCACGCCGTCTGAAGCCCGTTTCGAACCGGTCCATCGGGTGCCTTCCACCCTTAGCCCTTAGATAGACATTTGACGACATTGATATTCATACTCATTCTTCTCTTTTGCTTTTCCTTTTTCGCTTTTTCACGAATGTCAGACCCTAACTATACTGCGTATCTATCATTAGAGTTCAATCTTTCATCTTTTTGCTCTTTCTCAAAATATCTCTTCATCTTCATTCCATTTCTCGAGGGGATGATGAGTTGCAGAAGTTATATGGAACTACAGCCTCAGTTATGTTATACGGGTTAGTCCATAAACGATAATAAACAGATAAACTGAATCCAATATTATTGATGAACGACTGAAACATATAAATAACAATAAAGTAAGAGCAATAATTTAAACACGATACGTAATCGATACAGTAACCTCAGTCGATACTCGAAGAGGGTACTGGTATGTC
>JAYMSV010001504.1:0-12708 GCA_036897745.1 Erodium moschatum | reverse complement strand
CGAGGTGTCACAAACTATTTTCAGGGTAGCGAGATGAAACTAAACTATTTTTAGGGTAGCGAGGTGAAATTTCCCCTAAAAATTATCATGAGAACAAAGATAAGTTTATATTTCACTATAAAGTATAAACCATTTTTTTATCCGAAACTATCTTCATCCAGATCCATATCAATAATTAGAATCCAAATTAAGTTCATAAGTGACTTTTCGAAGTAGTAAATATTTGTAAGAATTAGTCAGCATCCATGAACTTAGTTGCTTTGACAAATTTAAAACGTGGTTGGTGTGTAGTTTATATAGATCAAACATGAAAACAATTTGTAGTTCTGTAGAACAGGTTGTTACTTTCCTTTTCCCTTTATCTAGAGGCAATAACTTAAGAGGTATAAGAAACCTTATCTAAATAAGTCAAAAATGTGCAATCAAATATCAAGATATTAGAACCCCCAACATGAACTGTGCCCCAAAAAGTCCATGTATCAAACATTACATAGTTGGAGCGCAACTTACCAGGAGATACCACATCAGATACAAGAGTCTTTGAACTCCCTTTCATCCCATCTTTCCGAATAGGTGTGAATACAAGCTCAATACATCTCCCCACATCCTCTAGAGACAAATCTAGAAAATCTACAAAAAAAAATAATGTTTTGAGCATGAAACTCAAAAACTTAGAACAAACAAATGAAATATATAATTGGTGTAGTAATTCCAGAAAACTCACCATCAGAACTTAGTTTCTCCTTGACACCGTTATTTCTCACTCTATACCATTCATTTACACAATTTCCTTTCTCCCTGGATTAAGACAGTGTAACTAGTTAACGACAAGTTTTTAGCTGCAACAACAAAGGATATCGTTCTGGCCATAATTGTACATAACAAGTGAAACACTAGGAGTCTCACCCTCCACTGTAGGAAGCAATGAAGCTCACACGTTGTCCTTCCACCATTGATCCAAGAAACTCCAAAGACTGACAAGTTGGAAGACCTGCACAGAAAATTAAATTCAGGTTTGTCACATCCTTCTTAAGCATCGGCACAACCGTGCCTCTTACACAAATATCTAAACCCATCGCAACCTGAAGAATAATCAATAAAATCAGTACCAGGTATTATTGGTCCCAGTTGTTCAGAAAGAACAGTGGGACCGCGAGCCCAATCACTTCTAACAGGTTCACAGGAAACTGAAACAAAGAAGCCAATGTCATCGGCTGAGAGCATGTAAGATGCATGAGTCGCCCCCCTAATTTCAACTGGAGTTCCACCTGAACTAGTCTGCAAAAACAGATAGTTTATTAGTTATTATTCCAACACACTAGCATCTTAACCCTCTATAGCCACACACCAGAGGGTGAATGAACAGAAGTTTTCTTATGCTGTTAAAATGAAAATGAGAACCATAACGAAGCTAAATCACGTTTCACTAACTAAAGTGAATTAGCAAGATATACAAGAACTTAAACAATCACCAAGCAAGAAAAATACCCTGAACCAGCGAAAAATTGACTCTCCTTCATCACCACCCCAATACTTTTTGTCAACACTCAGTATAGTTCCTTCAACAACGGTCCCAATTATTTGTAAGGAAAGCAGCCTCGGAGTTCCTATACACACGTGAAGAAACATTTGGCATAAATGAGTTTCAAGCAGAAGACATACATAATGGTATAAAGATAGCCATTATACAAATAGCACTGATCATTTGATCTTAACCCCTTGCAAGGATCAGAACATTAACAAATCCACAAAATATAAACTTCCTCAAATCTGACAATATGCATTAAATTTATATAAAGTTACATAATATGAAACAACTGCTCACAAGGACAGTATGTAGATCTCTTACATGTATGAATGCACCACTGTCTAAAAATGTCAAGACATGTCCAAATAAATATCTCTGAAAACAAACTTACCAGGACGAACGCGTTCTTGGCAAGTGCAACTTCTTGGCTCACCCACAATCTCATCATCGCGCACTGGAGTACATTGGAATGAAACGAATTTACCAATAGCGTCCTTGGTAATGCGATACTGGAGGAGTCCTGAATTTTCCGGTATCAGAGTGCCAACGTCTGTATCAACCTACAGAATGCAGATCATATAAGTTGATGTCTTTATACCTATTGCTGGACTTGAGGTCCATGCATAAATTATGGTGAAAGTTTTAGCCTATTCTAACAAGATATAAGCGTACAGACACTTGGTTCTACAAATTTTCACCTAAACATGGTGAATTTAAAGATGCATGTGGTAGTAGATAGAACAGGAATCTACCCCACCCCAAATGAGGAATATTTGGAATTTAATTTACTCTTTAATCTTCTACCATCAATACACAAATATTCCATTCATTTCTTATTTCAACAAGCATTACAAGGCCCAACACCAAAACCTGAAACCAGGTTTTGAAAAACTAAATCAAGGCGTACCTCATTTAGGTACCAATTATAGATACTTTTCCCTTCATGACCACCCACGTAGCCATATGATGCTGTCAGTATTCCACCCTCAGTACAATCACCAGTTATAGATAAGAAGTTTAGACTTGGGGGAAGAGCTGCAAGAATGTAATTCAGGAATTAGAACCAGAAATATATTTGAAAACTGATGTGGAAAAAGAAAATAAGGTGAAACGTGGAAAGAAAATAAAGAACCACATCAAAGAGAGCAGCCAAAGTTTAATGTGGTGATGTGTAGCACTAGACGTTAGCAAGAAGAATTTTCACTACAATAAAACAATGTATACACCTTAATTGAGACAAGATTTACTTACTCTCTACTACTCTTTCTGATATTATGTAGGCTGGTTCACCACATTCACCATCTGGAGTCATAGGAGTATATTTTGCAACGATGTAATAGCCAACGGCTCCTAAAGGTATGCGGAATGCCTGAGCAAAGGAAGAAGCTTAACTTAGTAATTACCTCAAAAGACAAATGTCATAAGTTTAAACAACATATACCTAGTAAACATAAAGCATACCTTCGCAATCTTGGATGTGCTTACTACTTCAAGGCCATTCTCACCATCCAAGGTTGGACAACTTGTTTTGAACCACTGGACTCTGCTAGAACCTTCAGTTCCACCAGTAACACTGCCAGTTACTGTAATCTTATTGTTCTCCCTTAAATCACCAATTATCTTAACATTTGTCACTTTGGGTGGGGCTGAAATTTTAAATAGCAGAGTATCAAAACATGACGGTAATGAGGAAATATAAGAAACACAACTAGTGGCAATAACAATTATTACAAGTTAGCTTGGTGGTTTTAAAGTACTAGAATTCATTTGGTTCCCTACTTGGCTTCTTTGCCTAACTAAACCAATTAAGTACTTGTATCTCTCTTTCTGACAATTTTTTTAAAATTAGTGGCAATAACAAGCAAAAGAGAGGACAAAGTTGCATTGCAATAAGATAAGCACACTAACATTATTCCTACTGCAAGACATCCAATATTAAATGAAAAACATTCCAGCATCAAAGAATTTTAAAATCGGAGTGCGGGTTTTAAAGACTGTGAGTACCATATGTAAATGGCAATTAGCATGCATAAAGAAAAAAAAAAGCAATAGAGGATGCAAATATAAACATCAAACAAGGTATCACTTCAACAACCACCAGAGAACTGTCTGTTCATACAGTATTATTAAGTGGTATTCATACCTTAAGTAACAACTAAGTTTAAAACCTATATACTAAAACAACCAGAAACCTTTTAATTTTCTCGAAATATATTCTACCTTGCTTTACAACATTTGACAATATCGACCCAGATTCTCCTTCTTGTCCTGAAATTAAAATTAAAAATGTTAGTAGTGTCATGGGTTTGAATCAATGAGTAAGATACATGGTAAGAAAAGCAAAGGATCTTTGAAAAAATCAACACACCCTCAAAATTGATAGGTATATACACAAAAGCCAAGCACTGCCCAACATCTTCTTTGGTCAATAGATACTCAGATGTGCCAGTTGAGACCAATACAAACTCTCTGCAGAAAGAATCATTCAAAAATCTTAACCAATAGAAGTCATAAACCCACATTTATATTTATAACTTGTATGGAAATGTGAACACTAACCCAGACTCCTTATTCTCACGTAACCACTCAAATTTGCTGGGGCCTTCTTTTCCACCAAAGTAATCCCCAACCCCCTTAATGATGGTCCCTTCAACAGTATCTCCAATAATTCGGACATTGCTAACTGAAGGAGGAGCTGCAGTGTGAACACACAATAAATTAGTAACCTTTAAGAAACTGTGCACAGTTAATGAGACAAAATAAAGAGACGGAGATAACGGCTTTAGAATGTATTCAATGTCAAATAGAATTGAAGTTGACCTTACAAAGACAACCAATTCAACACCAGAATGCACTAAGATTTTAATAAAATAAAAAGCATAGAAAAGAATGAGCAGACATTCATTAGATTAAAGCCGAGTCAATTGACAGCAGCTCCAGTACTAAGTTTAAGGACTGGACATATAAACAACAAAGAAATGTAATTCCATCCATGCAAATTTGCAATTGAGAACGACACTTTAAAGGAGGTGTGTGCTCAACAAAACAAAGCATTCACAGGTGTAGATTAAGTGAGCAAGACTATTTGTTCTAGTTTAACCAAATGTCTCCTTAAAATTCACTAATTGCAAAGTGAGACTGCAAAAACTAATGGATGGATAAAGTATGCATTACACAAAGGTCTAGAATGATTCCATTCAGTCATTGGACAAAACCGAAGTTGGTCTCTGCCAAAGTGTGTGTCCCACATTGAAAGTTTATGGACGAACTGACCACTTGATAAGCATATTGATGCCTCCACCCATCAGCTTGAGCTTTTGGGTTGGATTGGACTTTAACTTTCTCAAAGGCCTTATCTATGATGGTACAAGTACAATTACAAACATGCCACTTTTGATCAAATTTAGGTATGTGAAATCTGTTAGCAAAACTGCCGGGGATCTTGTACCAATTTTCTCTTCCCCTCCCAAGTCCTACTTTGTAATGTTATCTCCTCTGTAAAGTCAGTCAAAGATGTAACATAGCAACAAGTTCATCTCAATTAGATAGTCTAAAAAAGAATAAGAAAAATCACAAGGATCTTGTAAGATTTGCGCAAAAAAAAATTCCCACCATACCTGCTTTTACAAAATCTGTATACTTATATTGAGGTTCTCCTTTAGCACCTTCTTCTGTTACCGGTGTATACATAAAAACCAAACTTGAGCCAATGTCATCGATAGTCAGCTGGTACTCCTCATCTTCTGCTCCAACAATTACCACTGGGCTGCCATTCCATCTTCTCCTCAGCCAACTGAAAAATGTTAATGGCAATATTACAAAGTCCTCTTAACAACAGGGTGAGAGTAGAGCAAATAATAGTCTTTGCATTGCTAAGCATTAACGTGTGGGTTACCATGTTAAGATGCAATCTTACCTAGCAACTCCTTTTCCTGGAGTCCCACCACACCATGCAACCACAGCATGGCCCTTGATAATGTTCCCCTCCAGAAGTTCCCCGCGCACTTCAAGACTAACAACCTTTGGAATTCCATTTCCTACAGAAGACAGAAGTGCAAGAATGAACTAAAGCAATATGCAAGTTCCAAGTAGAAACCTTTACATGGCACCCCTGTGAAAGAAAAAACAAAAGACATGGAAAAGGGGGCCTGAGATAGCAAAAGTATTCTGCATCACTAGTCAAATAGAAGAAGCTATTTAATGACAGAGAAAGAGAAATTATTCTTTTTAATGAACAATTCACATTGTAGATGAAACGAAATTCTTCTTAATGAATCCTCATTGAGGACACTAGGGATAATCCGACCAACAGCAGGGGCAGTGGTATAAACCACAAAACATTCCGCTATAAAACTTAAAAGATAAGAAAGAGAAATTCTCATGTTAAATTTTCCAACCAGCATGTTTCATTCATATAAGCCTCCTTTATCATATACTGAACTGCCATCAAGTAAAAACAGCAAGAAATGCACTTCAGCTTGAGCACACAAGAGTGACCTCGTGATACTTGGGTATTTTAGATAATTAATCTAAATTTAGTAAGTGCATAAAATGAACAGTGGTTGTGTGGATCTAAACATACCAATTCATGATTCTTGTGGAACTTAGTTGAAGAGATTTTTAACATAAACTATTAATTCCTGAAGATATGTTGAGTAGTTGCATACCTGGTGCAACTGGTGAAGAAATGGCAAATACAGAAGGATACTCTGTTTCTCCCAGTATAGGAGTACATTCAACTTTCAGAACTTTACCAATTTCTTCGCGTCTTGGCCAGTAAGCCTGACCATTACATGGTATCATTGACATATTTTAGGTAGAAAGAAGTATCGAAAGCATCTCAGACGTTTGAATATGATAAAACAGATTAAGGCATTACCTCTCCAGTGGCATCAGGTATGGGAACAAAATCTGAAAGGGCTCTCTCTCCAATATACCATTGGTATTTTAAGACTAACAGTGGATCAACGGTAAGAGTGCTGTCTTGGACAAAAACAAAGTGGCAAACACAAACATCCTCTTCGAATGGTCGGTCGACAGATGCTTCCTTAAGGAGATATCCCACAGGAAAATGTTCCTTCCACTGATTAGACAGAAAGCGAAAAGTCGAGTCTGCTCACAAGCATGCATTAAAGTTACCATTCCGTAGACAAAAAAATGTTATTGAAAGTGCAAAAAAACTATGATTAATCAGCCACACAAATTCAATGCTTCAGCTAACATTTAGTGCAATACATATTTTTCAGTTGTATGTCAAAATTTTGATAAATCAGCCCATCTATGGTAAATTATGTATAACAGTTACTTCGCCATCTCAGTACACAACTACACAATAATAAGGTCAACTGAAAGTCTGAAACAATATCCAAAACACATGAACATGCGCTTCCAAATACATACCTGGTGCGAGATCCGGACGGCAAAACTCCCATCCATCCCTAATGCACAAAGCTGTTTGAGCAGGATAACGCTTTGCAAGTGCTTTTTCCTCTCGAGAAAGATCTATCACATACTCCCACATTAAATAGAATAAGGATTGTGGAAACTCAGAAGACGCTATAAGATCAACCAAAAGTTAAAATATCCTTCAAAGCAAGAAATGATACATAATTAACTGGCTTAGAATACATGCAAAGCAAGAATTGAGTAGAAAAGCACTATAAAGTACCTCTATCATTGAACTTTTTCAGAGTAGGGCCAACAAGCAAAATAGAAGCAGCTTCTAAATGAGACATCTTAAGTATAGGATTCTCCTCCACTCGCAAATGCTGCAGCACAACCCAACTACATTAACAACCATGCATCCTATAGCATGTAGAACTAACAAACTTATTTTTGTATAACCCACTTAAACAAGATTTTGGAAGGTCAGAACCAAAATGGGAATATAAACTTAGACTATCACATTGATGAAAATGCATCTGTTAATCCAGAGTTCGGGTCCAAGATGAAAAAAGACAGAGGTGTACTAAATATATTTTTCCAGCAGAATATTATAATACTACTGTACTGTATCTCGAACCAATATCTATCCATACTTTCTAAACTCACACCAATCATATCCTATTGCTACCCCTCATCAAATTCTAACCATGTGATGAATGAGGTTTGCAGTAGACTCAGTAGTAAATTATATACAGTTAAAATTGAATGTCTTGATGCAATCCTACACAATATTGATCCTATAACTGCACAGAGCCCAGGTCCAACTAATAATAACCAGCAGTCAGCCCAAGTTTCTTATCACGGTTATCTTTTATGCCCGCAATTAACATTGGTAATCTAACACTATGCAACATTATTAATTACAGTGTAACACATACATGAGTAGAATAGTAAGTATAGAACTCCTAAACTACGTAGCATATATAGATAAATTAACAAAACTGACCTCCAGGAGTGGTAAATGTGGGAAACCCTTTAGAGTTGAAATTTTGTTTTTACTGGCAGCTAACACCTGCGTAAAACAGAAATGGACAACAATTTGGCTATAGCCTATAGCTCCAAAGACAACCAATAAAGTTGCATCACGAGCCAGACAACTAGAACAGCAAACTAACCTGCAGTCGAGGTTGACTTGCCATTGAAAGTGACTTTAACTTATTCTGAGCAACTGAGAGAAACTAGAAGAAATTTTACATACAAAATTATGGCGAGCCCCGGCAGCAAAGGACATGACTAAATATGAACTGCTATAGCTTATCAGCAAATAGGAAATTAGACTTCTAAGACATACCTCCAAGTTAGGAAGCTGAGGAAGGCTAACAAGTGATGTAATTTGATTTCCAGCAAGATACAATTGCTACATAGAAATACATAGTTCAGGACCTTGCAGTATTGGATACTTCAATGATTTCTAATTCAAGGTACATGAAAGATCACTTTCAGCACAAACCTGCAGGGATTTGCAATTCTCAAGAGGTTCAAATCCGGGACCTTTAAAATCATTGAAACTCAAATCAAGAACCTGGCAAGAAAAGATTCCACTACTGATCAGTTACTCAAATCATGAACCTCGCAAATTTTGAACAAATGACCAACATGGACAACAAAGATGCTGCCTTTAGCCAAGAAATAACTAACCTTCACTCGCGTAAGAACCTCAATTCCTTCCAGTGAAGACAAAAGATTATCTCTGAGATAAACAAACTGCCAAAGAAGAGCATTGCTATAATGAATCCAAAACAGATGTTGAGACGCAAATAAAGATTGAAGTTACAAGTGTTCCTAACATGTTTTTAAGCATGGAAAATAAATAAAAATAACAAGACAATACCACCACCACCACCATCACCTTTTCTATTAATGTTTCACTTATAGGATGACCCTTGCATGCTAAACCAAACAGTCATTGTCTTTCAACTTTCTATTTCATACAAAAGTAAGTACATGATTTTTTAACTTCTAAAACGCTGTAAAAGCTTTCAATTTCGTATGCAACCTGCTAAAGAGGGGCCCTTTTAGAGGAGAAATCTAAGCATTTAAAAGCAACTCTAAGACTCCTTGATATTATAATGGCAGCTGCTGTGGCACTAAAATTTGGCCCATGAATTCACTCTAACACTAACTGTAAACCCAAACATGATTTACAGATCTGTTTCTAAAAATTATAATTAGTTCTAATCCAAATACAAAAGGTATGTTCCAACTTATCACAATGTTTTGATCTTGATATGATTTTTATAAGATATTTTTTAATTGTTTCGTAACTGCACAGCAAGCTGAAACTATTGTTATGTAGGCATATTGCTCAGAAACAAGTGCAATCCGCCATTAACAAAAGCATTTGAACATGAATTACATAGCTTATAAGTAACCACCATACTTAATTCCCTGATCAAAGCTTTATAGATTAATATACGTGCCAAACATACAAAACAAAACGCCATTCAAAAAGGCATCTGATTACATTTAGGGATGCGAAGAAACTAGTAATGCTTACAATATAAGGTAAGTTTACCTCTAAATTTGCTGACAAGTTCAACCCACTAGCATTGAGACTGCGAATTCTGTGACCCCTAAGATCCAATCTCTGAGACAGAAAAAAAGAAGCTAAAATAAGAATGTCAGACTTAATTGAAAAAATGTAGCATTTAATATAGATTCACAGAAAACAATATTCTAGATAAGCAGGAGTATAAAGTGTAATGACACGGATATCCTACAGGCCACGGACCAGAGACCGTGTTAGAATATGATCTGACCCAAAAGCTTAAGTTGATGGGTGGAGGGTCCAACGTGTGTATATCAAGTGGTGACTGGGTTCAAATTCTTCAAATATGGGAATGGGACTCGAACAAGAAGAAACAGAATAAACTAAAGCATTGAACTTGTACGCCAATTCAGGGATGTGAATCAAAGAATGTATCATCTTATGCAAAGCTTGAATGCCATGTGGTCAAGCAGAAAGGAAATCATATTTAGCCAGGATTTGTTCTTCATCCACTTATGGAACACGACAGATTTGAACAAGAGAGAAATTGCTAGTATTGTTCACAGTCACTAATCCAGGAACTAAACAACCAATGCCAACTGGTTATGTTTAAACTAAAGTTTTGTATACAAGAAAGAAATGATTGTCACCCAGTGTGCTTACCACATTGTCACCTGCTTTAATCTCCACCTGTGGAAGAATAATGAAACGAGAGTCTCTACTTTCAGGAGTTCCCACTTTCTTACGCCCAGATAAATTCAAACTTTTGTCCAGAGATGATGACAAAGACCCAGCTTTCAATCCACTGGAAACAGAAGGTGATCGAGTTGATGGAGAAGAAACCTTAGAAACAGTCCTTTTAGTCACACTATTGCTGCTACTGTCCAGTGATGAATTAACTCTCTTTGAAGAAGAAGAAGAAGATACTGAAAGTGCTGGTTTCACAGAAGACTTCTTGCCTGTATCCTGCTTAGGTGTATCAGCCCCAGTTGATTTGTTCAAACTCCTACCAAATGGTGCAACTGGAAATGACTTCCTGGTCTCGGGAACACTTGATCGGGTAGTAGATTTAGTCACAACGGAAGGCAATGAACTCCTTCTGAGTTCTGGAAGAGACTGCCTAACTGGTTCTGAAGCTGATTTACTAGCAGTCTTTGTACTTACATTAGAACTAACACTACTTGGCCGTTTCACAGTCGAGGACTTCTCCTGCACCCCTCCTGTGCTGTTTCTTCTTGTCACTGGAATTGAATTAGAAGTTCTCAATGATGAAGATATAGTAGACTTTGTCAACCTAGAACTAACATCTGACACTCTTTCAGCCTCTGCTCTCTTTCTAGTAGTAGTTGTTCTGGCTTTAGGAGTTGGTATATCACCATTAGGTTTCACATCTTCAGTGGCTTCTTCTGCATTTTCTAACGAATTAACCAGTGTCTGCTTCTCTGACTTTTCAGGCATCAATTCCTCAGTAGATTGTACAAGGGGGTCATCCATTTCAGCTCTACAGTTCAATCAAATATACAGTGAATTGCCTTAACCAAACTACAGAAAACAATAAATTAGCAACCGGAACCCAACAACTTCTCAAACAAAATAAAAGAGACTCAAAGAAATTAGACTTTCAAAGTTTCAAACTAACACATTAAACATAGGGGGTCCTAAGAAAACAAAACCAGCACTCAAACTAGACCACTGCCCATTGAAATTAGAAAAATGCAGGCACGAACCATTTCGTCTCGATTGAACAGGAAAACACATTACATTTCCAAACAAGCAAAAACAAAGTAAATATCCTCATCAACTCCCTAACACCTTCTAAATTATGGCTTAAACCTTCTCTCAGTTTCCCCAGTTTCATCGGATGCAGAACAGAGCATGATCCACTAAAAGAGCAAGTAAGAAAGTTCGAGGTACTCACAAAGCTGGAAAAAACAAACGTTTAGCAACCAAGCATCAATTCGCCGAAGCGTGAGCTCGAACTTGGATCTACCTCAAAATGCAGCTCCTCCGGCTAAACCACGAGCTCCCGCGTCGATCCAAGCAAGCAAAAAGCAACTCAGAGAAAGAGCGACGAGCCGGAAAGCCAAATCCGTACAGAAACCGAAGGAGAAAAAGAAGAAGCTCGCCTCACGGAACAGCGCAGCTAGATCTGTAGCAGCAAGAAGCCGGAACAGAATGAGCCGAGCAGCAGCATTTGCGGCCTAGGGTTTGGTACTTCGGGAACTGGAAAAAAAGCAGAGCAAAGAGAAAAGAGATAAAAAAGAAGGTACAGACAGTGCGAGAAAAGAAAAAGGAGCTTGGCTACAGACCAGTCCAGTGGGAGTGCAAAGTACTGTAGGAGGTAGGCCCGAGTCTCTACCCAATCATCTTTCTCCCTTTCCTTTTTTTAATTCAAATTAACGGACCCACTTAGACTTTGTTAAAAGCTGTGACTAGACTTGGGCGAGTGGGGTGGGAGAATCGGGTTCGATTCCGAGTTAACTCGGCGGTGAATCGTTTCGGTTGGGCTTCCGAAGCGCTCCGTTTTGATTTGATTCAGGACAGCAACACATTAACCACCATGACAGCGTGTTTTTTCTTCCAATTTCTTCTTTTCTATTTTTTAATTTTGTCTCTATGTTCCTCAATTATAGGTCTGGTGTCTCTGTCCCTGTAAACGGTAACTTTGTATTTAATATTATTATTTTCAATTTGGTTTTGGGCTCTGTTTATCCAGAAGAAAACAACTCCCACCACCGTCAACAGTATCTATTTTAATTAATAACATAATTTACCAGTTATTCAATTTCCATGGGTTTGGTTTTGTTCTGACGTGGAAAAGATTTTTGAGTCCAGAAGAAAATCGTAAGATTTTCTCTGATTCTTGGGAGTTGGGACACGGAGGTCATTTTTTGAATTATCCACGTGAATTATCTATGAATTCTTAGTTGTCCAAAAAAAATTTAAAAAAAAATTGTACGATGAGTTGCAAATCGTTAGAGCATGTACATTGCAACAAGCCGGGAACCAGAATTGGTGATGGTTTGCAGTGCGAACCAGAATTTTAGAACAGTTCCACATTGGGCGAACCAGGTCTGCGAACCGGCGGTTTGCAGAACTGCTGACTGGATAATTATTTATATTTTTACTGAATTTGTTAAATTCATATTAAATCGATAAAATTAATTAAGAAATACAAAAATTAACTAAAATTCATATTAAACTCGAACTTGTAATTAATGTATAAAAAAATTAAAGAAATATCAAA
>JAYMSV010001503.1:0-12709 GCA_036897745.1 Erodium moschatum | reverse complement strand
GCAAGGTGATGTTGATCAAGTTTGTTGCTCGGTCTGGTCGATGAAAGAGTATGGTGTGACTGGATCTTGGACCAGATTGTTCAATATTGAGCTGCCGTATGCACTGAATGATTTACGCTTGTTGCGATTTTGGGGGAATGGTGTAGTATTTGTATCAGTATTGCGAGTAGATGGCGGTGACTTGGTTGTGTACAACCCTGAGAACAGGACATCTAAAGCTCTATTCTCAGTCTCAGCTCGTGAGTTCATCTTTGATGTGTGCTTTTACAAGGAGAGTCTGGTTTTACCATGACGGTGGATCTTGGAATTATCCCCAAACGATCAAGAACGTGGAAAGGTTATCTTTTTTCATGTTACTGTTGAAAGTTTATGGTAGATGAATATAGCTTGCTCCTCTTACTAGTTCTAGGATGATGAATCGTTACATTCCTTGTATTGCGTATCGAGACCTGATGAAAGGGGTTGTTGCATTCATCAGATCCCTCTTGATGTCCTTGTATCGTTATCTTCTGCATTTTTCTTCCACCTTGACGCCCTTGTATATATAATCATGATTATGCGCTATGGAGGTTTCATTTTTATATCAAACCCACAACTAAAGGCCTTGAATATCCTAAGCGTTTTATTATAGAGTATTGTGCAACCTATTTTGGAGACTCCTACCCTAGCGATCTTGTTCTCCCTCTCAGAAGATAAAGGTACTGAGTTTCACTTTAGACTAACTTTTTATCGTTTACCCACAGAGTTTCAGTTTCTATCACTCACAATATGGGTCTTTCTTTTGTAGGACCACTTCAGATAACAGCTACAGATGACTTCAAATTTCAAATATGTCGGTTAGTTTACAGCTTTGTCAATTTCTTTGTTGATTTTTGTACAGGTTAACGAAAAACTAACCCGTTTTCGTTTCTCCGGCAGATCCCACTTATATGGTCCGGGCTATGTCTGGCAATGCATTTGATAATATGTATGTTCTCTGTCATGTTCTGATTTTTTTTGCCAGGGGTTTTGATGTGATTATGTAGTTTGTACTATACCGTTGAAGTGGATTTGACAGTGTGCTGGGTTGTTTAGATGAAAATTATCACGTGTTTTGGTAGCTTTTTTGGATGAAATGCATACATGCTCTGATAAAAATCAAATCAACCCTGAAAGCTCTCGTTTGTTTACCGAGAAAACACAATGAAAAAGACATGAAAATGGATTTCAATGATTCTATCGTTAGAAAATTGATGACTCAACTGGATTCAGCTTTGGTAGGATATAATGCTCAGCATGGAACTGAATGTTCATGAAGCCTCAATAGTTATAGGATTAAAGCTCTTTAATATTTTGAGGATTTTCCGAAAATTGTTTAGTTGTGATATTTATTGTGACATGGAGATGATTAGGAGGTTAAGTAGAGGGATAGTTGCAGAAGACTATGGGGTATTCACTTTTTGCAAAAGTCCTAGCACTCTTCTTTAATAATTGTAAATAAGTGTTCTGAACTTATCTTTTTGTTGCACTTTATGTAATTTTGTTTCAAAATAACAATATTATCGTTGAAATTCTAAATATAAAAAATAATGAGTAAAAAACAAAAAAATCTAACTTTTTCGTCTCCCTTATTTTTCTTCTTATATGAAAATTCTAGATTTTTTTATTTATTTTTATTTGTTATTTTTAAGAGGTGAAATTGTCATTTTGAAACAAATTTACACAAAATGCAAGAGAAAGGCAAGTTCGGAGCTAGACATATGATCAAGATGAGGGCATACTTAATGATAGCTGAGTGAGATTTTCTTTAATTCCAATTTCGAAAGGGTTGTAATAATCGTAGGATGATCACTACTAGGACTAAGAATTGTAATTAACCTCTACTTTTCTGTACGGATATATTTTAGTCCTATCAACATATGTTGGCCACACATGGTCGTCCCTTATCAAACTTTCACTTTCTCATCACGTAATTCTCTTCACGCTTTATTTTTTTGATTTCAATTTAATTATGTTCTCGAAATCTTCCACGGAACTATATCAAAATCGAAAGATCAAAGAACAATAGAAAACTTTTATGGTGAAACAATTTACACAAGATAAATCATCACTAACTTCTATCATTCAATCATTCTACATAAGTGTTAAAGATATAAACCATATAGTATTTACATGGTTCAATTATCTTCTGATGGCCTGATTCATAGTATCTGAAAGACTTAATTATTTTTTTTATAGCAGGTCTTCCAAACCCAGCTCTCATTGAGATTCTGTGCCGAGTGCCGATCAAAACCCTAACGGCCAGCAAGAGTGTGTGTAAATCATGGCTCAATCTCATCAAAGACACTAAATTTTGCCAGATGCACCAACGCAGATCGCCTACTGAGGTTTGCTTTCAAGCCTATCACGATAGCAAAAGCAACTCATTGGAGCTTCATTTGGGTAACTTCGATTTCCCCAATAATCTCGATCCTTGTCATTTTCAAATCCCTAATTTCAGTGTTGGGCCCAACAATGTCCCCAAGTACAATGCTGGGATGGGAAGATTAACTTTTGCCAATTCCTGTAATGTATTGCTTTGCTATTATAGCTATACTCCTAATAGCTCTGCTGTGGTATGGAATCCATGTACTAGTGAGTTCATTACCTTCCCTCCTCCATCTACTAGGCAGTATTGTCGCGGTTATGGGTTAGGTTTTAGCAGAAAGGAAAACAAGTTCAAACTTTTGCGACTGATGGGTGGACTGATGGGTGGAAGTAATCCGTCTGATATGGTTGTAGCCGATGTATGCACAATAGAGAAAGCATGTTCATGGAAGAGGATTGGTCCTTGTTCTTCTAATGCTTGGTATCGCGACTACTGGAATGGTAGGTGGAATGGTAGGGATCTGCATGCTGTTTTCTTGGAAGGTACCCTTCATTGGGTTGGTGGAGATAGTAACAGGTCTCTTGTTGTTATACATACCTTTAATTTTGAAGATGATCATTTCGGAACACTTACACTTCCACCCTGCTATGATGAAACTGATAGGTATATGTTAAATGAAGACAAGCTTGGGGTATTGGGAGGTTGCCTATTTGTAACTGATTGTACGATTGGACGCTTGACCATATGGTTGATGAGGGAATATGGTGTTCAAAGTTCCTGGACAAAATTATTTTGTTTAGTAGCTACTTTTGACAAAGTGTTAAGATATAACCACTGCCGACCTGTAACTTATATGGACGATGGTGAAATACTGATGACATGTACCTCCTCCTCCACTGCATTCCTTTATAATCCAGTTCTAAAAAGTGGTAGAGTTATAGGCTCATGTCCTGATTCCCTTAGAGTGATTGCTTATAACCCGAGTCTTGTTCTGCTCAAGGATTCTATGCTGGGATATGATGTGCATGTCAAACCAAAGTTTGCTGGTTTGAAACAGAGAAATTTCTACAACTCCTAATTGGTGGAAACCAATACAGAATCGGTGGATACCAATGAAGTATATGAAGAAGTTAGTACACCAATATGGTTCTAAGGCGCCTCTTACAAATGATGAACTTTCGGGCACTGAAGTGGAAGAAGAGAGGGAAGGGCATATCAGTGGAAAGGGATTGATTCAAATCTCCACGACATCAGCTGCTGATTTGTCATGTCAACAGGATCCCAAGACCCCTGTGACAACTGATGAAATTCATGTCTCTGCTACGTGGGAGGATAATTGGAAACAAATAAAAACTATGGTACTGGAACAGCGACAAGAGTTGGAAGAGTGGATGAGAAATAAACTCGAGCTAAACGAGAATCTCAAACTTCAAAACCAGCAGTTTGAAGAGAGATTAAAAGACGAACATGCAAAGGTCGAGTATCTCAAACAACAAAACCAGCAATTTGAAGAGAGACTACAAGATGAACATGCAAAGGTCGAGCAACTGGAAGACCAGATAGAAAAATTGAGCAACAAGCAAGAACACAATCAAAAGGTTATGCAAATGAAGAATCAGTGGATAGCAGTGAAGAAGTCGGCACAAGAACATGGTTCTAAGGTGCCTATTACAAATGATGACTTTTTGGGCGTTGAAGTGGAAGAAGAGAGGGAAGGGAATGCCAGTGGGAAGGGATTGATTCAAATCTCCACGACAGCAGCTGCTGATTTGGGATGTCAACAAGGTGCCAAGACCCATGCAACAACGGATGAAATTCATGTCTCTACGAGGGAGGATCGTTTGGGACGAATAACAACTATGATGGGGGAGGTAGTGGAAGAGCTAAGGAAGGAGCGCGAACAGCGACAAGAGTTGGAAGAGAGATTGAGAAATGAACTTGAGCCGTTGAAAGAGCAAACTGAGCATCTCAAACTACAAAACCAACAGTTTGAAGAGAGATTACAAGATGAACATGCAAATGTCGTGCATCTCAAACAGCAAAACCAGCAGTTTGAAGAGAGGCTACAAGATGAACATGCAAAGGTCAGGCAATTGGAAAACCAGATAGAAAAATTGAGCAACAAGGAAGAACGCAAACAAAAGATTATGCGAATGATGGACGAGATGAAGGTGCTTCTGATGGGCATGCACTGAGTTGGTAAGCTTATATTATTCAATTTTAAATCTCATGTTTTCAGCTTAAACAGCATGTAGTCCTGGTAATCTTACAAGTTTTGCCAACCCGTATGATTAGATTAGATCAGCTACTTTGTTATTGGCTTTTGCCTACTGGATTCTGCTTGTCTACTTGGTTTTCTTGTCGCACTTATGTTGAGTAGTAAGTAAAATGTCTGTAAATGAATTAGAGTTTCAGTTCTTGAATGCTTATATTTTAGTTCTGGTCGTTGCATTTCGGGTCCAGTTGATTTTTGTTGCTTGATTTCCCATGTCAGTAAATTTTACATGTAGAACCACTATTTATCATTGAGAGATGCTCAATAACATGTCATTATTTCTGACTTGCAGCGTTGCAGTAGCCATTTACAGGGATTATTAGTCATAATTCCTAAGACCACCATTGACAATTTCTGTCTGATCCGTATAGATGATCTGATTTTTTCTTTCTCATCCTCTTTGTGCTTGAAATACATGCACCACCACAACACCGTCCCACGTAATGCAAAACCCTAAGGTAGCTAAATATCCCGTTGCCAAGAATTTGCTTCATCATGAAATAAGTTGTACTACTTTCCTAAATTGGACGTGTCAATATAAGTAGCCTATATGATTAGATTAGATCGGCTACTTTGTTATTGGGTTTTGCATATTGGATTTTGTTATCTACTTGGTTGTCTTGCAGCGATGTTCAGTAGTAAGTAAAATGACTCTGTAATGAATTGGATCTCAGTTCTTGAATGTATATACTTTAGTTCTTCTGGTTGCATTTTCTAGTGTAGTTCATTTCTCTTTCTTGATTTCCTATGTGAGTAAAATTTGCATTTGGAACCACTAATGGCCATTGATTATGTATTTATTTTTAGAAATAATCTCAATAAAATACATTAATCTCGTCACATTTTTTATTTAATTATACCGACTAGGGGGGCACCGCGCGATGCGCGGAACTTGGTGGGAGCACTAACCTATCACACGAAGATGTTGTAGTTGTACGGTAAAAGTGTGTGCTTTGTAAAAGGTGGTTATGTTGAACATAAGACACAAATGTAACGGTTTATTTATGTAAAGTACAAACACGAACATGGAACGATGAGGAATAATATTAAGTCCGGTATTGATAATTTTCAGTAAGAGTAAAAGGTGATGGCACGTAATAAAAAAGAATTCTTGTAATATGTTGACATGAATAATAAAATATAAACACCATCGCACCTTGTTCCTCATTTCATATACATATGTCTCAACATCTTTTCCTGTTATTGGTCTTTTCCATAACTTTATTTTGCAAAACCATTCCAAACTCCTTTTCAATTAACTCATTCCATCATAGACCAACAACTCCGTTACATGGATATTTGTTTTCGTAACTTCTTATAAGGAGTCTCAATCGTATTGTGATTGTAACAAGTTCGTTAGAGAGAGCTTACATTTCAATAAAACCTAATCGAACCAGATTTACTTTCCTCAATTCATGTTTATTTTATTCTTCTCTCTTGGTATATATAGCCAATGAGGTTACCAAAAACCCAAAGTCCTAATACAACTATATTTGATAAATCTCTACTCAAATATCCCATTCTTATTCTACTTAACCAAATAAAGGACTTCTAATACAAAAAGGAAATAAACTAATAATTCCAAACTCTTCCCTTAACCGACTTCCTCTTTAATAGGGCACTGTTGGTGGCTTTTCTTCATGGTACGTTATTTTGTAACGAACTGTAAGGCTCGTAACATTACTCGCATCTTGCACACGACGCTTGACTGCAAGTGCATACGGTGGCTCCATGTCCTCATTGGTCTGCTGGTGGCTCCGTCCTCGCCTTCGATCAATTCTAACAAAAAAAGCTTCGTACTCTTGTGTGCCCTTATGTCAAGAAATTCTCTTTGGAGAGTTTGGTGTTTCTGTTATGTATGCTAAAGCCTCGCCAGGAGGAATGTTCCCGGACCCCATTCGGGTCTCGCTCACCTACACGAAGCTCTCCACTTTCTACTTCAATTGTGGTAGGATCGGACATGGAGTTCGGGAGTGCGACCTTTGCAAGGTACTCCGCGCTTTGATGCATCGATGCTGGAGTTTCAGAAGGATCGGAAGGCCAAGTAGTACGCAACCGACTAGGAGGATAAGGTGTCTCCGGACGCCCCACCAGGTTTCAGGCCCTTGTCCTCGAACGTTGTACCTAAGGGCGCCTCACCGCAGGGCAAAGGCTCGATAGCATCCCCGTTCCTCGAACATGTACCTAACAGTACATGACATCAGATAGGTATCCCAGGCGGAAGAGTTGATCCTTGCTGTAAAAAATTGGTGATCGGCCAACTCTCTGGTGGCAAAGAAACCGAAGTTTCAGGTTCCTTTCCGGTTGGAACTGGAGGCGTGAAGTGTCAGCAGGAGAACCCCGCGATGATCAGGCGAGGATTGGTAAAAAGCCTCGCCAGGAGGAATGTTAGCCCCCTCTGGCTTCATGGACATGCTTCAGGTCCCTGGTGAAAGTCATGGCTCCTACAATTGAGGAGCTCAAGTTTACGCTTCGCAGACAATACCTTGAACAGTACTCCCAGTTCCGTTTTCCAACTCCCATCATTTCTTCATGCCCATGTGACAAATTCAATACCGTTTATAACTAGTACTAACTCTCATTATTAATTTTGATAAAAAAAAAAACATTTAAACGTTTTTAATTTAAATACAAGGTAGAGAAGCACAGATTCATTATCAATCTCCTATGTGACTTTGAGTGCTATCTGCTCGACAGGCGACCATGGAAGCTCGTCCTCGGAAGAAATCAGCCAAAAGAGTGAAATCGACCCCTTCTTCATCCTCCTCATCATGTGCCATCGCAAATCTTCCAGACCCAGTTCTCTTGGAGATTCTGTGCAGACTGCCGATCAAAACCCTAACGGCGAGCAAGAGGGTCTGCAAATCATGGCTCGGTCTCATCACAGACCCTAAATTTCCACATCTCCACCAATCCAGAGCACCCACTGAGGTTTTCCTTCAACCCTATCATCCTGAAAAAGACCAGACGTTGAAGCTTCACTTGGGTAACTTTCATTTCCCCGATAATCTTCTTCCTTGTCATTTTGAATTCCCCAAGTCCTGTATCCAATTTCACCAGAGTCCTTGTGAAAAGCTCCCTTTTGCCAATTCCTGTAATGGGTTGCTTTGCTATTATGCTAGGTTTAAGATATTTAGGTTTGCTTTGGTATGGAATCCATGTACTAGTGAGTATATTATGTTTCCTCCACCTTTTTCTGTTTGTTATGGTTATGGGTTAGGTTTTAGCACAAAGGCAAACAAATTCAAGCTCTTGAGAGTGATAAGTTCAAGGGATGATGGACATTCATCTGCTGACATGGTAGCTGATGTATGCACAATTGAGAAAGCATGCTCATGGAAGAGGGTTGGTCCTTGTTCTTCCAATGCTTGGTTTCGCGACAACTCGAGTAAGGTTAAGGATGTGCATACCGTTTTCTTGAGAGGTAGCCTTCATTGGGTTGGTGAAGATAGCTGCACTTCTTATATTGCTCTACATACTTTTGATTTTGAAGATGATCGGTTTGGAAGTGTTCCACTTCCACGCTGCCTTAGTACGACTCATGAGAAGTTGCATCCATCTCGTGAGGACAATCTTGGGGTATTGGAAGGTTGCTTGTTCTTAACTGAGCATCATAGGGACAAAAGTGTGACCGTATGGTTGATGAAGGAATATGGCGTTCAAGATTCGTGGACGAAGCTATTTTGTTTAGGATATACTGTATCTATAGACACTGGGTTGGAAATGAAATTCAACCACTGCCTGCCTATAACTTATATGGGCAATGGTGAAATACTGATGAAACGTACCTTCAGCAGGGCCTCCACTATCATTGTTTATAACCCAATTCTGAAAAGCGCTAGAGTTATGGGTTCTTGTCCAGCTTCTCTCAGAGTGATTGTTTATAGCCCGAGTCTTGTTTCGCTCAAGGATTCTATGCACAACTTAAACGGGCAAGAGCGAGGATGTGATGTGTGCACCTTACCGGATGGCTTGAAATGGGGAAAAATGTCTAGGGCTCTTGATTGGTGGACACCGGTGAAGAAGTTAGTGGAAAAGCATGGTTCTGGTTCATATAGCTCGTCGCAACAAACCGGATCAACGGAACACGAGTGGGATCGGTCAGAATGGTCCGCGGACTCTGTTGAAAGAGCTTCATCCCCAGTGAAGAAGTCAACACAAGAACATGGTTCTAAGACGCCTCTTCCAAATGGTGAACTTTCGGTAGCTGAAGTTGAAGAAGAGGGGGAAGGGCATATCAGCGGGAAGGGATTGATTCAAATCTCCACGACATCAGCTGCGGATTTGGCATGTCAACAAGGTCCCAAGACCCCTGCCACAACTAGTGAAATTCATGTCTCTGCTACGAGGGAGGATCCTTTGGAACGAATAACAACTATGATAGGGGAGGTAGTGGAAGAGCGAAGGAAGGACCGTGAACAGCGACAAGAATTGGAAGAAAGATTGAGAAATGAACTTGGGCCGTTGAAAGAGGAAACTAAGCATCTCAAACTAGAAAACCAACAGTTTGAAGAGAGGCTTAAACAACAAACCCAGCAGTTTGAAGAGAGACTACAAGATGAGCATGCAAAGGTCGAGCATCTCAAACAACAAAACCAGCAGCTTGAAGAGAGACTACAAGACGAACACGCAAAGGTCAAGCAACTGGAAGACCAGATAGAAAAGTTGAGCAACAAGGAAGAATGCAAACAAGAGATTATGCAAATGATGGACGAGATGAAGGTGCGTCTGATGGGCTTGCACTGAGTTGGTAAGCTTATTATTCAATTTTAAATCTCATGTTTTCATCTGGAACAGTATGTTAGCCTGATAATCTTACAAGTTTTGCCCACTCGTATGATTAGATAAGATAAGCTATTTTGTTATTGGGTTTTGCATACTGCTTATCTACTTGGATGTCGTGTCACACTTATGTTCTGTAGCAAGTAAAAGGGATAAAACCAGGAACTAACTATCGTTAATATGTACCGTTCAAGAACTGACTGTTGAACTTATTAGTCGATCAGATCAGGCCTGTAGACTTGAGGTAATTCCACAAACTAACATTTTCCGTTAGAATTGACAGAAAATGTTAGGAAAAAATCCAAAAAGTAATAAGTCTACAGTTAGTTTTTGAGTTCAATAGCCATATGACAGATAGTTCTTAGAGTTTTTCCTAACGTTTTCTGTCATTTCTAACGGAAAATGTTAGTTTGTGTAATTACCTTAAGTCTACGGGCCTTGAGAAACAGAAGTTAATAATAGTTAGTTTGTCGAGTTTTCTCGAAGTAAAATGACTGTAAACACTGCATTCTGCTTGATTGTTATCGAGTTCAGTTCTTGAGTGCTTATATTCTAGTTCTGGTGGTTACGTTTTCGGTTGTAGTTGATTTCCGTTGCTTGATATCCTATATCAGTAAAGTTTACATTTGGAACCACTAATGGTCATTGAGAGATGCTCAATAAGTTGTCATTAGTTCTTATTTGTAGTGTTGAAGTAGCCATTTTGCAAGGATTATTAGGCATCATTCCTATGACCACCGTTTACAATTTCTGTCGAATCATTATAGATAATCTGATTTTTTTCTTTCTAATCCTTTTTGGGCATGAAACACATGCACCTTCAAAACACCGTCCCACATAGTGCAAAACTCTAAAGTGATTTGATTCATCATGAAATAATTTGTTCTAGTAATAAGAAAATAGAATTGTCACTCTTCATATCTACATGAAGATCATTGTTTATACTAGTGTTTATCGTCTTCTTCTTTGAGTTCTCTAGCAAAAGAAAGTTATGTGTTCTGAGTTTCTGAGGTCGCCAAAGAGGCTAAAGCATGAGATGGTTTTTTCCGAAAGGGATAACACCAGGAATTAACTATTGTAAGAATGTACCGTTCAAAAACTAACTATAAACTAGTTAGTCGATCAAATTAACACAATAGACTTGAGGTAATTTACGCAAACTAGCATTTTCCGTTAGAAATGACAAATCGGTAAAAAAAATCCAAAGAACTAACTGTCATATGACTATTTAACTCAAAAACTAGTTGTAGACTTGTTAGTTTTTTGGGTTTTTTCTAACTTTTTCAGTCATTTCTAACGGAAAATATTAGTTTGCTTAATTATCTTAAGTGTATTGTATGAATTTGTTGATCAAATTTGTCTGTAGATAGTGTTTGATTTCAATAGTTGGAGTTTTTCCTTTCCTAAATGCCTGTGACATGTTAACATTGATTTAGCTTGAATTAGAGTATATACTGTGGTAATAGGCCGAAACAGTCTATCAAGTGTCTAATTCACTTCCTTTTTTTCTTAATTGAAGGGTCTATTCTTTAATAGCTCGGGTCGAAAGATCCCAACACAAAGCAAAATTGTGAGAATATCATTCATCGGAATTGAATACATTTAATCCAAAATACAAGTTAAAAACATGAAATTTTTTAATTTCGTGGTTGTCTCTTCTTTCGCTTTCTTAATTTCTTGTTTGTGTGACGGGTTTGGTGAGGGTTTATGCATCTTTCTGGCAACACGATAAAATTAACCAAGATCTTGTACAAAATGGAAAAAAGAAGGTTAATTGAAATGACCGATTACAAAAGAGACAAAACATTCCGAATTTCCCAGTACAACTGTAGACACTAACTTATTTGTCCTCCAACCGCCTCGCCATTTGTCACCCTTTGATTCTCCGGTCAACATTTCAGCAGATAGAGACTCTGTCGATACTGCAGGTGTCAGCGTCGAGAAATCTTTCGATGTTGTATTTAAGGCTTGCAAAAACAACCCACTGTTCAACAGTTTTCAAGGGATTTGACGGTCTTTTCGAGAATTTTTGACAAAATCGACGATGAGTGCAACTGGGGATTCGACCCACACTGTATGCTCTTATAGTTGTTAGGTTTGTTACTGAGTTTTGCATACTAGATTTTGTTTATCTACCTGGTTTTCTTGTAGCATTTATGTTCTGTAGTAAATAAAATGACTCTAATGAACTGGATCTTAGTTCTTGAATGCATATAATTCAGTTCTACTGGTTGCATTTTTTGGTGTAGTTGCTTGATTTATTATGTCAGTAAAGTTTCACCGTCCTATGATTATCTCTATGAATCGTATCACTTTGAGTTCCAAATCTAAACTTCTATAAATTATCGTCCATTTTGTTGAACAGCCACATGAAGATTCATTGTATTGGAAACTTCCTCTTCCTCTCTCGGTTATCCCCCCTTCAGGTTTCGAACATCCAAGACAAGTGCTTTGTTTCTCTTCACAACTCAAAGCACCTGTAACGGTCGTGGTAACGCCGTTGTAGACGTCTCGTTGCAGGGTCTGCCACGGCGCGTCATGGTTGGCGTCGTGGTTTGGTGGGCCAGCGCAGGGGGCGTTGCAGGATCCTGCAATGACTCGTCATGTATGCGCAAAGCCAAGGCTAGTCGGCGGGCCAATTTCACGCCGACACGTGGCAGAAGATGTTACCTGCGTTTATTTGTAGAAATCCATTATATTTTTAGTTTTATGGGTCTTCAAAATAAAATATAGGTTACAAATTTTTGTAGATATATATGACCTAACCGGATGTAATAAATAGATAATATTTTTCTCCTTTTAATGACATCAGGAGTTTTGTGATCCTTCTTTCTTCTGACTTTTCTTCTTCTTCTTTAATAGATTTGAAGAGTTTTGCAACACTTCATTTCTTCTTATTTTTCTCAACGTTGAAGAATTTTTTCTTCTTTTTAATGTTATCGAATAAGTTTACAGTCCGTTTTTTTTTCTAAAGCTTTCTTCATTACAACATCAAAGAATTTTTTAGCCCGTCATTTCTGCACATTCTTCATTTGTTTTTGTTTCAATCAATCGTACTTGAAGTTTAGCGATAGAAATAACATTTAAACACAAGATATAAAATACTTACGGAATGCCTTCATACATAAAAGACAAAAGGGAAAACGCTCATTCCAAATCATTCTGAACATTGCATTAGCACGTCCTAACCCGAGTCAACGTTTGGAATCAATTCCAAACCTAAAACGTTTGGTTTTTGCAGAAAGTATATAAAGCCGTCCAACTTAACGATTTCGTTAACTTGTCGACACGTGAGGGTCACGTGT
>JAYMSV010001502.1:0-12711 GCA_036897745.1 Erodium moschatum | reverse complement strand
AAAATACCCCTTTAGTTTCTTTCAATTTCCTAGTTGTGTCCCTCAAATATGTTTAACGTTACGTATTATCATCGAAATTTTTTGGTGCCCCCCTCACTAAAAAAGCTGGATCCGCCACTGCCTAAGAGCATCCACAATGATGGGCTGGGAGCCGTTGGCGGTGAGGATTCGTCGACGGGGAGCTGGCGAATCGATACTGACGGAAAGGATCAACCGTGAGCTCACCACCTTTCCTTAACGCTGACGGTTAGAGAATTATGAAGAAAATGACCCTTGACCACCAGCTTTATCGCTTTAGAATTGGAGGGTGCCGGTGGTAAGTGCTGACTAGACTGAAACATTAATTTTTTGTTCTAATAGTCCGCCCTTACCACCAACCTTAGAAAAACCATTGGTGAACCAAACCAACCATCATCGAGAAACCTTGTTGATTTCAGGAACTCCATCAACCAAAGAAGCAAGAAGAGAAGCCGAGCTTGTGATGTCTGGTGTTGCTGATGAGCTTTTTGCAAAACCTCTGTGGAACCTAAAGACCCGCGAAATTGGTCAGAATAGGTATCCTTAACAAAACGATGTCGTTTAATCATGTTCATGACTCATGAGTCATATTTAGATTACTGGGTCGGCTTGATAATAAGTACAACATTTACTGTGCTGCTGCAACTTGCTCAATAGTTTATAATTACTCTCATGGCTGACCCGTCAGCACCACCTCTCTCTGCCCGTTTTGCCCCTCAAACCCTAGCACCACCCATCTCTATAAAATCAACATTTTCAGACACATCTCAACAACACCAACATTGGTATCGCCTCCTCCATTCCTTGTCTTCCATAAACATGGTATTGGTATAGCTTCTTCGTTTACTCGATTCTATGTATATGCGCAAAGCTTCCATCCGAATGCGAATCCAATTGCGCAAAGCGGCCATAACTTGCGCAAATCAACTCTCGAAATCGAAAAGAGCCGTTTGGTTCTTATTCTATTACAGCTCTTTCTAAGAGGTTTATGTTTTTTTCATACACCAACCTCTTCAGATCTCAGCACACATCCATTTCTTCAGACAACTTTTCGGATCCATTCATGAATCATCCGACCAAAGTAGATCCATTTCCGTATCTTTTGGATGAAAAAAAAAGGCTAATCTCTTTCTGAAAAAAATATGGTGGCTCCACCATTACGAATGACGTGGCATCTTATCTATCTTATCAAAGAGAAGATCACGCACCTCATCTTTTGCAAAAGTAAATGCACGTGACCATTACCATTAGAATGGTGGTACTACTTTTGATTTTGACAATGAATCTGATTTTTTATTGGAAATTTAAAATTAACATTCAAAAGTTACTTGTTTTGGGAATTTTCGTCCGCTGAACTTGACCAATGCAGCGACCAACGATGAAGATAATTTTTTTTATTTTTTTTTAAATAAGTTAACGGGAATGGATGGAAATGTTCATATCGTCAAAATGTATTGGTTAGACCACCCACAGTGGGGTCTTTTCTGTACAGAACAAGGGTGTTGAATCGGTAAATTTTTGAGGAAAAACCCTAGAAAGTCATGATTTTTGGGTTTAGATCGTAAATCTTGTTTAGAGATTTGTTGACCGTCTATTTGGATCTAATGTCAACGTGACCGATAAATATTTTAAGAATATATTAAATGATGTGTAGGCCCACGAATTAGGTCACATTTTCTCTCATTCTTGTCTAATCATATTGAGATTAGACCAATCCAGTCTAATCCTACTATGTGTCGTCTTAGAGTAACTATCTATAAATATATCTAAATAAATATGACATTATTTGAATATCATTCCATAATTGAGATTCATGCACAAACTAGAAAAAGAATATTAAGAATAATTGCAAGAAATCCTCGTGATTTCTTACCTCTTTTACATCTTTGATTTGTTTCTAATATTTTTGTAATTATTATTTAGTTTATTTATTTTCCTCCTTTTGTAATTATTATGTATCGTATAATATAGGTTGTGTTTTTGTTAATATATGCGCAAAGCTTCCATCCGAATGCGAATTGTATTGCGCACATCGGCCATAACTTGCGCAAATCAACTATCAAAATCGAAAAGAGCCGTTTGGTTCTTTTTGTATTATAGCTGATTCTTAGAGGTTTGTGTTGTTTCCGTACACCAAACCTCTTTAGATCTCAGCACACATCCATTTCGAATCTATACATAGACCATGGGACCAAAGCTGTTGATTACTATCTTTGTTTATCCACATTTGATGGATGACAAAAAAAACCAATTTGATATGACAAATTCATTTAAAATAAATACATGTATAAATGTATAATCAACATTCTGGTGTAACATTAAAAAAATATATTCTGATGTATTTCTATGTCGATGAAATTAATCAATAAAATTATGTTTTTAATTAATTAATTAATCTCAACAAGAATGAAACTAATTAAGTCAATATCACTATTGTGGAGAGATGAATCTTGATGGTGAGTGCATAGTGGAAAGGTGAGTTTTTTTATCGTACTTGTTGATTCACGAAGAATATCGAACAAGATAGTTATCGTATTCGTTGATTCAAAAGAATACCGAAAGAGATAGGCTGAGTTGAAACTCATTTTTGGTGTTTATTAATCAAAATCTGCCTTACAGAGCTCTCAAGTGGCTTATATAGAAAACTAAAACATCAAAGCCCTTAATATAATAAGTAAACTAAATCCCAAAGCCCAAATTCGAATAAAGTAAACTTCAAATCCTAACTAGAAAAAGGAAATAACGAACCGGACTCCTAAAAGTACATATTTACCCCTCCAGATGACCTCGGATGGCCGAAAAACGTCGTACATCATGGCAAAACCATGTGTTTTGCTTCGGAGTCCGTTTCGACCCGCAAAATGCTAAGATTTTATCAAATTCGAACACCGATGCATTTTCGGGTTTTCTAACCACTTCGTCAAGATGCCTTCAATTTGGACTGCCTCAAATCTCTTCTGGCTTTTCTCTCTAAAAGAGTTAACAAACAAAAGTAACCTCAACGAGGAGGTTGACTATTGTTGATGCTCTTGATTATTTGATTACAACTTGGGTTATACGTTTATTAAAACTCATCGTACAATTGCTGAAGCATGATCAAGATCAACAAAACTAAGCACATTAATGTAGCACGAACATTTTCAGTTTCTGTCAACATCATGAGAAGAAGAATAAAAACATGTTGTGTCTGTAGATTCTTTACAGTTAGCATATCCTCCATATGAGAACTGTTTGAGACAGATTTTTCTGAGGAAACAAGTATCAAAAGGAAGGAATTGTACAAAAGCAAAATTACACAAACTCATCAAAAAGTTGAGGTAAAATAAAAAAAACTCCAATCTAAGAACACAATCTTCTTCACTTCACACCGATGTGTTCTCCTTAGTATCACTCTCCAATTTCAGCTGGAAAATGCATGTTTTTGTACACTTCTTATCCGGAGAAGAAACTAAACCCGCCATCGAACTCACTTTACAGTACTCACCATTCCTCTTCTTGTCATGAATCTCATCTCCATAGACCCAGTTCTCTTCATCTTTCTGGTGTTTCGAGTCCATAGAACCCTCCGCGGTCAGGATCATGAGTTTCCTCCAATTGCACCAGATTCTGAACATGATGTAAATCAGCACCAAGCATATCAGTGCTGAGATCAACACAATGGCTGTTATGATGCTTGCAGCTGCAGTTTTCGAGAGCCACTTTCTCCGCTGGCCCACTGATTCAGAGCATGATACTAATGGTGGGCCGCAGAGGTTGTTATTACTCGAGAAGGAGCTGAGTGGGAATCCAGAAAAGGTAGAAGGAATTTGACCTTGGAGATGATTATAAGAGAGGTTCAGCATGTGGAGGCTTGTCAGCTTTCCTAGTGAAGCAGAGACTTGACCCACAAGGTGGTTTGAGGAAAGGTTCAATCTTTCTAGCTTCATGAGGTTTCCAAGTGAAGAGGGTATGTTACCGGAGAGTTGGTTCTGGCTCAGGTCCATGATCACTTGAAGCTCGGTGAGTGTCCCTAGCTCGGATGGAATGGAGCCTGTCAAGGAGTTCTCTGATAGCCTCAGCTCGAAAAGCTTCTTGCACTGCTGGATTGAGGTTGGGATTGAGCCTGAGAGGTTGTTGCTTTGCATGTTGAGGACATTGAGAGAGCCAAGGTTCCCGATCTCTTCTGGGATTTCACCAGAGAGATTGTTGCTGTGGATTGAAAGCTTGAGTAGTCTCGAACAGTTTCCGAGCTCTGAAGGTACTGATCCATGGAAGGAGTTGGATGAGAGATCAAGCTCTCCTAGCCCTTGTAAGTTCCCAAACCATGAAGGCAAGGTTCCTGTCAGCTTATTGTTGTTGAGGAGGAGATGTTCGAGTTTCTTCCAACTGGAGAGCTGAGGAGAGAGCTCTCCGATCAGATCATTGAAGGACAAGTCAAGGAAGTTGAGTTCTGTGAGTCGGCCCAATTCAGAGGGAATGTTGCCTGTGAGATAGTTGTGGGCAAGGCGGAGACGGGTTAAGTTCCTTGAGGAGGCAAGTCCTGAAGGGATTGGGCCTGAGAAGCTGTTGTTGGTCAAGTCCAAGAGAGTCAGGGACTTCGCACCAGAGAGTGGTGAGATTGTTCCACTGAACTTGTTGTGAGAGAAGTTTATGATCTTGAGGTCCTTGAAAAGGGATAGAGAAGAAGGAAGAGGACCTTCTAAAGAGTTGTTGTAGAGAGATATGGTGCTGAGTTCTGAAAGATACCTGAAAGTTTGTGGCAATGGACCTGAAAGCTTGTTATCAGCCAAAGCCAAGGACTGAAGATGTTTACAGTACCCTAAACTTGGAGGGATTGGACCCGACAAGTCATTCTGCCTCAGCTGAAGAAAAACCAGGTTCTTGAGCTTCCCAATCGTTGCTGGAATCGTCCCTGTGAAATGGTTTCCGAAGAAATCAATTGCTGTCAAGCTTGTACAGTTTGTCAACTCTCTTGGTATGCTTCCCGACATCTGATTATCATAGAGGTAAAGCTCTGATAGCCTCTGTAGGTTGCCAATTTCACCAGGAAGCTTCCCCGTCAGCTTGTTATCGAAAAGGTAGAGACTTTGAAGGTTACTCATGTTCCCAACCTCAGGTGGGAGAGACCCAGTGAAGGTATTGTTGTGGAGCAAGAGATCAGTGAGGTTCTCAAGCTTGTCAAGGCTTGATGGTAGCTCTCCTCCATAGCCATTATCAGAAAGGTCTAGCTGTTGGAGAGCTGAACAATTCAGAACTTCCAAAGGAAACTCCCCCGAGAGCTTATTCTGAGAGAGAAACAGCTTTTGCAGACTCGAATCTCTGGCACAGAAGTTTCTGGGGACATTACCGGTCAAAGCATTAGCGGACAGAACCAGAGCTTCGAGTTTCTTCAACTGGCTACTGAGAAGGTTGATGGTGCCCGAGAGATGGTTATACGACAAGTCCAGCTCCTCAAGCTGAGCCAGCTGGTTAAGCTCTGAAGGGATGTTTCCATTCAATCCGTTATCAGCCAAATTCAAGTACTTTAAGTTGGAAAGATGGCCAAACTCGACTGGGATTGACCCTGAAAGGCTGTTGTTGGCCAAGTTGAGGATGTTCAGTGACTTGAGCAATCCCATTGAAGCAGGTATGTGTCCCTCAAGCTTGTTCTTTGATGCTGCAAAGTTTTCAAGCTCTTGACAGTATTGAATCTCTTCTGGAATCGCACCGCCAAGGCTGTTCTTCTGTAAATCAAGAGATATTAGATGCTTCAGATTGCCAATCTCAGCTGGAATAGTTCCATTCAATTGGCAATATGCAACAGCTAAGACTCTCAATTCGCTCAAGTTCCCAAGACTTGGAGTGATTTCACCTGATAACAAGTTGTCACCAATTCTCAGAACTTGCAGCTTCTTCAAAAGGCCTATCTCTGAAGGAATGCTACCAGAGAGATAATTCGAATAAAGGAGAAGCACCCTCAGATTCTGAAGCTGGCCAATATCAGCAGGGATCGAACCAGTGAATGAATTTGAAGACAAATCAAGTGTCTGAAGCGAAGAAAGCTTCCCGATTTCTCTTGAGATTGAACCTGATAGACCCGAGTCAGACAGGTTCAAGCTCAGAATCTGGGCTTGATCATCAGAACATGTCACTCCCCTCCATGTGCACACGCTGGTTTGTGAAGACCAGTTATCAAGAACACCAGTAGAATCAACTAGTTCTGATTTTATTCTCAGAAGCAAGTTTGTATCTGCTGAAACATCTCCAAAACTTGCAGCTAGAACAGCAATGAATATGACAAACAGCATAGCACGAGCCATCTGAACCGCACCCGTATCAGAATGTATGATCAAGATCAATATAGAATCCGGGTATGATCATGAAGATTCAGTGTCACCTTCACAAAAACTTGACTCCATTAGAGAGGAAGGCAAGAACAAGAAAAGGAGGGAATATTTGAAGAGAAGATCATACAGAAGTGTTGAAGCTGCTGAGACGATGAACGATCAGTGTTTAAATACTCAGACCGAAGTGGGCTTACCAAACAAGTTCTTAAAAAATAAATAGAAACCAAGTGAAAAGTATTCATTTTATTGTTTAACCACCACCAGTTATCTTAAAGAGGCTACCCATTTCTTTTACCTTTATCAGCTTCTGCTAAAAGCTATGCTCTTTTTTCTGCATCCCCCTCAATGCAATTATAGAACTTATCAGCATGTTTTAGTAGCTTGTGAGATGGGGAAGTGTATGGAGATAAGGTGGAAGGTGATGGGTACATATTGGTTTTTGCTGAAAGCAAGAAAAAAAAAAGTTGTGGGAAAGTCCCACTTGTGTTTGCTAGATGACTCTAAGTGGGGCTCTTGCCAGTAGGCTCTACTTTGGTGTTCAGTTTAGGTTGGACTCTACAAAAAAATATCAAGTAAAACTGAAAAATACCAAGAACCCATTACAGAACTAACTCATTTTCAAAAGATTTAGGACAGTTTGACTTCCTAAATGGATTTGGTCAACCAATGTTTAGCTTCAAACATTGTCAACTTTCAGGTATAAACCCATTATAATCGGTGAAACTCCAAGATGGTTCATGGTACGATAAAAAGGTTCATGCATCCAAAGATTCCAATCCCACATAACCTTATGCTTGCCAAAACATCAGTTTAAAAATGATAACTTTATTTTCAAATGATATTGTTATCCAATAAGAAGTCTCATCTTCATCAACCTAAACCACACCTAATACCCATTTAACTATCAGAAGAAAACAGAAGAGAGTAGAGACCAAAACCACCACACTAGCTACAAGAATTTTCAGTGTAGCAACCTCCTTATAAATAATACTGACACCCGTAACAATGGCCAATGCCATGTGAAACTTTGGTGGTTTAATTAAATGTAGGCCACAGAAACAGATAAAGGAAAGTAATGAGTCATAAAATTAGTGAATATTCCGACTAATATAGCACCAAATATAACAGGACAAAGGAGAGCACATCACAATTGGGTTCTCTCATTTTTTGCTGATAAAAACATGCATTCATCACTTTGCTTTTCATGGTGCTTTCACATATTTCACCTTTGCTTGGTTTCACAGGATTTAAGAAAAGACGATTAATATGAATTTACACGACAAGATTTATTCTATATATTCTCAGACAGGCCAAGCCCGAGAAAAATATTATAAATGAATAGTAAAATACCAGACAAGAAAACAAAGTAGTGACCTACCTGGACCATTCAATGCCCAAGTGCTCTTGACTTGCAATTGCTGAAACCAAGTCAGAAACACTTTCAGGTATGGGAATATGCATTCTAGAGATTCATATGATATGATCTTCCTTTCTCTTGTGCAATCATATTTATTTTGTCAACATATAAAAACAATAATTCTCTTGTTGACAAAAGTCACTTAGCATGAAGTCTTAAAAAAAAATTCGTAATACTTAGTTTACGGGACTTTTCAATATTCTACCTAATCTGAGCTTAGACACGAAAGAGGAGAAATGGAACTACAAGACAGTACCTAATATGGAATTTTTTAGGCAATGATCGAACAGTTGAGATTAGAATATTTACCCTCAATAAGAAACAGAGGTTTTAAATAAAATAGACAAACAGCCAAAGTAGAGGTTGCATGATTGATTGTAATGATAATAATAACCAGCTAAATACTCTGGAAATTTTATAAGAAATAGTTCCAAAGTTCCCCTTCTTTGTGGCATAAATTAAGTGCAGCTATTCCAAATTAATGAAAAGTTATCATATACACACATGGATGATTAAAGACTTCTACTGAAAGTTCCTCTTAATATATTTTTGGAAACGGGTTTTCAACCTCAGGACCTATGATTCTACCGACTCTTTTGTTTTGTTTTTGTTTTTTTATCATGCAACAAGTATCTATCTCATGAGGGAATTGATGTTGACTTTGATTTTTTTAATGTGGCCCTAACCTAAGGGAAGATTTGCTTCATTTCGAATCTTGCTCAAAAAGCGATTCTAAAGAGTATATAGTCCCCACCACTAATTCATTTTAAGGATTTATCAACCAGTGTTAGGCTTTACTATGTTAATCAATCACTTGATTGGCTGTGATCTCACCATTTCTTGTTTAAATAAGTTGACTTTAGTTTGCTAATTTGGCTCTAATCATTTAACTTTTCACAACCAACTCATTTTAAAATACTCCTAAAGCCTCTGACCAACAAAAGATAGAACAAACGAGTTTGCTCAGGTTGCATATCCTGAGTCAATTATCTACTAACTTCACTATTCCTAAACCAATTGACTAATCAACTATACTAAATGATACTAGTCATGATCAGATGGGGACAGAAACAGGATTAAGAAATCGCTTAGTGTTAGGATAATTAGAATTCAAGACATTTAAAGAGCATTAAGAAAACATTCAAGCTGATCAGAACCTATCAACATCAACATCACAGAAACAAGGACAATAATATACTGCAGCTCGCACTAATAAACAATGGGGAGCAAAGCAATAATTAGATTCATTCAGATTAGAGAAACGGGTACGCAACACAACTATGCTGAATCACACCAGTCTTTGCATCCACATTCTAAAGTTGGCCCGTGGAAAAATAAGTAGTGAAATGACTTTATAAAGGTACATTAATTAGGATGGTAGACAACCTATAAAAAGAAAATAATTAATGTACAAGTAATATCGAATTTACTTTCCAGAATTTGCACAATAAGGTCAAAAGATGCTGCCTGATGCAAACCTGCACAGCTGGGCAGCACACAAAAAGTTTGCTCTTGAATTTGGAATCATCAACCTCAAATCCTGCAATAATTGTTTCATATTCAAGTTCGTGAGCTAGGACATAAAGCATGTAGTTTCTATATAGGGTCAGGAGATAGTTAGACTGACCCATTTGTAATTTTCATGCATCGTGTTGAGTCCTTGCAGAAGAAGGGAAGAATCTCATAAGGAAGCTTGAGAGTGACCAAATGCAAATAACCCCGAGGCATTGAAGGACATTCAGGAGTGTACCCAAAGAGCTGTTTATTGCCAAGTTATGTGATGTCATCTCTGCTGATCTCACCGTAAATGATAGGGCCGTCACCAGTTGTGCTGCTCTATTCAGTTGGTGCAACCTATAGACCTGTCAATAGTAAAAATCTATGTTTTATAGGCTTTCATATCCTTAATTGGAAGGGATAATCTTACTCAGCTATCCTTAAAGTATGTACTTTCCCAATCAACTACCCTAAGTTTAAAAAGTTCTTGGCATCCCCCTAAGTTTTTTTAGTCTCGTTTTACTCCAATTTCATCAACCTTTGGTTGTGCAATGACGAAATTACCCTTATTTTTTATTTTTACATGAGGGTATTTTCATTATTTCACACCCAAAAGTTGACAGATTTGGGGTAAATTGAGACTAAAAAACTAAAGGGGTTGTCAATTTTTTATAAACCTAGGGCTAGTTAGTTGAGAATGGTGCATACTTAGGGGTAACTAAGTAAGATTATTCTAGTTAAAATACATATTCAGGTCACTCCATCACATCTAAAACTGACAAACAGGTAGCTCCAAGACAGTTGGTCAAAATTACTAACCTGAAAGATAATTGGAATAACAGGCCATGCCGGGGACTTCTTATATCTGGCATACTGCTCAAATGCAAATTGGACCACGATACCAACAAGGTATGGGGCAAGAGTAGCAGAAGCAGCTGGGCCAGTCCATGGCCACACCAAGCCCATTGTCACCATTGGAATAGTAAGACTTAGAGCCAAAACAGTAACGGAAGAGATCCGCTGGCCCAACTGAGGAGGCTTGGTTCTGTCACTGATTGCAACAGAATCTTGTTCACCAGGCCTCCTCAAATGGTCTATCAAGAGAAGAAAAAATGCAATGCCGCAATAAAAGAGAGCTTCGGTGAAGAACAATATGAGAAAATCTGCAGATAGTCAAAAGGCAGAGGATTCAGAGCATAGAATGTATCAAGTGAGAGGAATACGAAAGAGACAAGAAAAGGAAGCCTACCTGTCAATAAAGAGTCCTCAAAAATAGTTGAGATCATTTTGCGCAAGTAAAGTGAGGGGAATATGAAAGAGGCTACAAGAACTGCAGGACCAATCAACCACAGTAGATCATTCTCATTCCTTTTAGGGTGGAGTACTTCAATTTCATCATCTCTTTTATATGGACGATTATAAAATGATATGAAACCCGGTTTTCCATTAGTTCCTTCGAAATGAGCAAACGAACTACTAGCAGCAGAAAGATCCTCAGCACCTAAATCATTGTCATCATTTTCTTCCTCTGAATCATCTGTTTCTAGCTCACTGTATTCAGATTGATCCTCATCAGTAGCAAAAAGAACATGTTGCCTCCTTGGAAACCGACCCTTTGGCTTCAGAACTTCATATACGGAGTGGCCTGATTTGACTACTCAAATAGCAGAAGAAATACATGAAATAGAGAGGTGTTAGAACAGTAGTACTAGTAGCCAGTTCAGAACCAGTCAGAGAACTATTCAGAAGTTGAGGCATCTTGATCAAAGTCATGATTCATGGTAATAAGTAGCTATAATCAACAAGAGAAAAGGCTCGATTGTAATGTTATTTTTGTCAAATTCATTATAAATCAAAAGTTGAGAACACAAAATTGCACCTTAAAAAAATTGTTTTCTTACCTCAAAATGTTGAAATCCAAGAAATTAGGAAAACTACCTTTTTCAACTTTAAGGTGTCGGGCATCATAACACTTGCTGTTATACAGTCCTCGTGATAATGTCAGCTGAAAAATCAGAGAATAAGAGTTACAAGTGGAAAATTAATTTGGGGAAGGCCAGAAAGAGACAAATCTTCACAGTTCAGGAAACATGTACAATTGGACACCACAAGATGCTTAAGAAAAGCTAAACATAATTTAACATCATGTCAAATATGGATTTACAAACAGGGAAAGGCAGTGGCGTGTAACATTTTGGGACAAACCAATATGCAGGATAATGAGCTATTCAACTTAGGTAAGCGGTGCAGCCAAGATTTATCATTTACAACTTTGCATAACATAAAAGAAACACTAAAAGACAACGTAAGAGTCACACTAGCTTCTAGATACCAACATGTAAAAGCAATAGCAAAAGGTGAAACAATTAACATGATACTTATCAATTTATAACCATATTCAGCATTCTTCTCTACAATATTGCATGTGTATACCTTACTTAGTTACTAGTACACTACTTTTGTCCATTATCTTTGTTTTCAATGAAACCATGTTATTAATATCATCCACTTCACGGGAAATTTACTTGAATATATATTGGAACAATTCCAAGGTGACTACAGACGAAACAACTTAATGTCTATTTATATTTATACTGATATTGCTTTTATTTCATTTACCAAATTCAGTAACAAGGGCCTCCTCCATGCCAACAACAGTACTCTTTTGTCTGTAAAATTTTAAATTTTTGTAGAAGACAACTTCAAACACATCAAAGAGCAAGAAGCTCGTCAATTCAACAGAACCTCGGTAACTAGGATGCCCCTTTCCATGTAATTCAGGTTTCAAGGGAAAGGACCAACATCTTGCCTGACAAATGTACGGGTTTTTAAGGACAATCTACAAGGTAACCTCAAGTCCATAACTACCCAGTATAGTTTACATTCCCACAACCGGAAAAAAAGTGATCAACTCAACCCAACATGATATCTGAATGTATCTATAAATTTATCATCAAAGGTTCTCCTTAAGTCCACTTATGAAAGAATGGCATTTCGAGGGGAAGACCCTTCTGTCAACTTGGACCCACCTCCAGTAATGCTATCACTTACCATCAGATGACAATAAGGCTCCACCTGACCTCAATTAAAGGCCCTCGACCAACATTTTACTTTCCTTTTTCCATTTCTAAACCCAGAACTCCAATTTCACCCTTCAAGATAAACATCTTTGTTCCGTCTCTTTCCCAATGTTATATGAATAACAAAGCTAAGGTCAATGTCCAAATCCATCCAACTAAAAGTAAATTACTTGAATATGTTCTTGTGCTTCGAAATCAGCATTTCAAAATCAAAGGGAGGTTTCCCCATCTAGAGATGTGCACATCCAGGAATCATCTCTAGGCATTTCAAATTCAAACACATTCAGGTGCACAAATATATGATAGAGAAAACGCTGTGTCACCGCACTGTACTATGGTCAATTACCAAATCATAACCCAAACGTATGAAAAGTATTACATAGTAACAGGTTTC
>JAYMSV010001501.1:0-12713 GCA_036897745.1 Erodium moschatum | reverse complement strand
ATATATGAAATTCAAGTAAAATGAATGTATGAGGTTAAGTGTACATATAACTAACAAGATTGACCAAATACGAGTTTGTGATCACATAACACTGCCTCTATTAAGCAGGAGAAATCGAGTTTCTAGCATTTTCCTCCCTACGTGGAGGACAATGAGGTAGGGTTTGGGACCGATTTCTCATCGGGTCAAAGGTATTGGGTCCCTTATTGGGTGCATGAATACGTCTATGTACAAGAATGACAACGGGATGAGTTTTGTGGTCCCCGCCTCCACGGGTCAAAAATTTCAAGTTCCCATCGAGCTCAACTTTTCGTTGCCCTATAGAATGGGAACTGGACGGGATTTGTGATCCCCGCCCTCACCTCTACCGGGTCGGGAATATCGGGTTCTCGTCGGATTCAGGACATTATTCCATCTTAACCTTCAAGTCGTGGAGTCTAACTCAATATATTCAGACTCGTTAAATGAATTTACAATACCAACGAAGTACGACGTCTCCGATGCTCCAGCCCGACAGGCTCGCCATGACTTTCACGTTCGGATGACTCTGTTTGACTGTCACGACTGCTTCCGGCGTCAGGGTATCCACCCAATACTGAGAAAACACACCGTTTTGGGGGTCGCCGGAGGGATTTGCATCAATTGCAAACCCTAGTAAGAAATGGAAATCTATGCCATCTTCAATAGGAACATTATCAAATGTCACCGGAGCTCCGGTTGCTCCGATATATTCCATCATAACCTTCCCACCTAAATTTGATCAACAATAAAAAAAAGTTACTAAATAATTTGAATTTATTTGTGTTAACTATGCTTTTGTACAATGAATCAACATGGGCATCTCCGAAAATACCTGTAGAATTGGTTCCTCCTACAAACATTAAAACATTCAACCAGTTAAATAAGTATTTATTCGACAAACCAAACTTTAAAACTTCGAATAAACATCCGTTCATGCATATAAGTTATTGAAAATTCATTTACGAGTGTTTCTGTTGTCAGATCGTAGTATTTTCAAAATATATAAACTTCACTAGTTTCCAAAATATACAGGGAGAACACTTACAAAAATTCGAGATGAATTATGCGTTTTGTAAAACTATCGGTAATCCACATTTTCTTGCAAACGACATCTCTTAACTATTTTTTGTTTGCAAATCCCTTGTCTTTAACAGAAATTAGTCACGTGACTCCAATTTTTCCAAATGACGGCTATGTCTTTTACATTATACGTGTTTTGCAATTCGTATCTCTCATGTATATCTGTTTCATAATTTATAAACCATGCCGGAGTACTTCTAACTTTTTGCTGAAAAATAACCTTGTTAGTGATCTTGTCAACGAAAATAGTCGGGCGGACGTCATTTGCACAAAAAGTAAAATAAAACAGTGAGGATATTTACAAAATGCGCATATTCATCGTAAACTTTTACAATTATACTTATGAGTTATATCTTATATTGTCGAACAATTCGACAATATTCCAATAAAAAAAATTCTATTTTTACCTTCGGCTTTGGTTCCTCCAAGTCCACACCATAGTACGAATCCAACGACGAGCATAACGCAAAGCTTCGACATATTGGCTCGATTCCAAGCGTCACTGGTAATGTAATAACTTCAGACACACGTGTATATATATAGTTTTCTTAGTTAGGTTTAATTAATATAACTAATCGCCGGCCTAATCGAGTTTAGTGTAATCAAAGCATTTTTGTGTAATACTATATTCATTCGAAGACATAATCTATGTTAGTGTATTGTCTGTATCTAATTTCTCATCGTTAGCTTCATTGTCTTCTTGTAGCTTCATTTATGGCCGTTGATGGAAAATGACGATCGAATCAACGGTGAAGATTTCACCGGCAAGATTGCCGTACGGACTAGATGGATGCATGCATGCAGCCAAGCCATGAGCGTATTTAGATACTAATGTTTGGTGTCAAGCACTTGTAAGAATATAACGTTGTACTTATGATCTGATGTACGAGGCTCTTACGAGTTTATACGTAAATTATGATCTTACATTAGACGGTGAGATCAAAGCTCGCACATTAATTTATGTAAGTCTGATATCTTTAAAGAAAACCGATCATATGTCAGTCACGTGGCTTTATATTTTTAAAATGATAAATTTTTCATTATTATTTGTTATTTTTTCTATTTTTTTATCAGAGAGAAATACAGGGAAATCCTACTTCAACCTTATCTAACTCACCATCCACACATGCTCCCAAGCATATGTATCCTTCGGAATTCGAACCTGTGACCTCAAGCAGAGATGAGACGTGAAGAGTGCTTCACCATCATGCTAACCCAAATGGGCACATATTTGTAACCTTTGTCACACGTGATTAACAATTTGTAACCCTTATATATACGTCTTTGCAGGGTAGTTTTAACTCTTTGCGGAACATTAACTATATTCATGATTTTGTAGACGGAAAACAGTTGGAAATTGTCATTAATTTTAAAAAAATACACGACAATATTTGCAAATTGTACATAATCCAATTGAATCAACATGACGTCTTAAAATATATGTATTGTGAGTTTCACTAATTGTCTTGCTCTTCGACGTACTATGCCTATCGAGATAAGACGGTCGACAGAAAAAGGTGTGAGTTTGATGAATGAAAAAAATGTGAGATAATATCATCAGATCAACTATGTCGATCTCATTATCTTATATAGAAATGATGATATACGTTATCTCGAGTTTCGTATGTTGTTTGACCGATGCAGTAGAAAACCTATCGGTTTTGAAAGGGTAAAAATGTCAAAAAGAGAAATACTGACCACAGTGGGAGTCGAACCCACGACCTTCTGATCCGAAGTCAGACGCGCTAATCCACTGCGCTATGCGGTCTTGTTGAACATAGCTGTAGAGGATATTATACTGACTATTGATTATATAGATCTAACGGTCCAGAGCTCACTCGCACTGTATCTACATGGACTCGTCCACACTTAAACACTCATCTATCGGACGCAGAACCAGAACCGGTCCGTCTCTGGGGAGTGGAGCGAAACGATGAGACAGAGGTCAGAGAGATCTGCTGATGCAGAAATGGCGAGCTACAGAAGATCGGCTTCGGCCAGGATTTTCCCGAGAAAGCCTCATGCTCGTACAATAACTCTGTATATAATCTCTCTCCTCGCCTTCTCTGTCTTCGCATTTCTGTTCCTCACCAGGCACGTCTTGGAAGGAGACGAAGACGATGGATCTCTAGTCGATGCGCAAGCTCGATTCGAAGAGGTTCGGTGTCTTTGTCTTGTTTAGTTTTCGTGAATTGGGTTCTGGTTTTGGTGTTGGTTTGTGTGACTGTGAGTGTTAACGGAGCAAGCTCGATTTGGATTTGGTGTGTTGTCGTGTTTCTTCGTTTTGTTGATGCTATTTGGGAATTGGGTTTTGGTTTTGATGTGGGTTTTGGTACTGGGTCGGTGTTTGTGCATTTTGAATTTCACTGTTGGAGTGATTTGGGATTCATTGTTTTTGCTTGTGTTAGTTGATTATCGGATATTGGTTTATATGGTAGAAATGTGTTCTGATTTGAACTCGTGAATGTAGGAATGTACTTAATAGTGTAAATTCTTTGCCGAATTGGTTGATATATGATTAATGGTAGGTGATTTCGTTGCATCTGTTGCTAGAGTTGCAGGAGAGTTTTTCAGTAAGAGCCCAATTGGGTTGGCCTGATGGTCAGAGAGCTTTCGTGAGGTCAGAGGTTCGAATCCCAGTGGAGGTTAGGCTAGGAACTATAGACTAGAGTAGGATTTCCCTGTTTAGAAGAAGGGATTTTTCAGTAATATGTTAGGATAGAGCTGATGTTAATTGGTTCATAGGGTAAGTATTGGTGATTTAGTGCACTTTGCTCCTTGACATTGGCATGCTGTTGCTGGGAATTTGAATTTGTACTGTTGGAGCGATTTGGGGTTGCTAATGTGCGGTTCTCTGGAATTGTGTTTTTGTGTTTGCTGATTGGATTGCAATTTCTATTGAGGCCTTTGAGGGGTTATTGATCCAATTTGAATTCCTGAATGAAGAAGTTTACTCAATGTTGTGATTGAAACATGAAAGAGAATAACTAGACAAACCATTGAGATGATTGTAAGCTATGTAATGAAAACAATAGGTTAGTTTGTCTCATCTATCTTTTATGCAGAAGCCTTCGACAGGATCAATTCACAGAACTAGCATCTCAATCGGGCCTTCATTGGTGGCAACTGAAAAGGTTTTCTTTCTTCATACTTACGATGAGCAATCCCAAACTCTGTTAGGTCCTTAGTCCTTATACAGTCATTAATTGCATGTGTTGCTATACTGCTTTATGAGTTGTTGACTATTACACTGTTTCAGAGTCCTTTTTTCTGTGCCGAACTCAAGTGTGTGGAAAGTAGAATTCTTCACATATCATAGTTTCATTATATACTGCTCCAAGAAATTGGAAGATATGTTTGCAAGTTATACATTTAAAAAAAAATTATACTCAAACTTGCAAATATAAGATAGGGAATACCATTGAACATTCTATAAATGCTGAGGCAGAAATGCTATTGCTTTTTTCTCTTTCGTAAGATACTGAAGCTTTTTGTTTCCGATTTCAAAGGTACCAGATGAACAACTATGGGGTGCTCCTTTCAACCATGGTTTACAACCTTGTGTCAAGGCTACAGCTAAATATAAAGGTTATAAGTTCTTAAACCTACATATCTAGTTCCTTTTGTTGCATGGGGATGCGCTCTTTATAAAGGAGTCGCACAGACAAACACTTACTGACTCACATCTACCTCTCTCTCTTGACTAAACTCTGATGAATAAGGACAGCTGGTGGAGGATCGGAGAACTACCTAATTGTTAGAAGCAATGGAGGGCTAAATCAAATGCGAACTGGTGTAAGTTACAATAGTTTCGTCTTCTGGCACAAGCTATAGCATAATTTTGGATATACTAATACTATCCTAGTGAAGTTTTTAATTTATCAACATTCATCATAAAGCTACTGAGCAGCTTAGATATATGGGATATGTGCACCCGAATTTTGCTGCATGATTTTATTGTTCAGAATTTAGTAACTACTTTAATTTCGTAGATAGCGGACATGGTGGCTGTGGCACGTATAATGAATGCAACATTAGTGATTCCTCAACTCGATAAACGTTCTTTCTGGAAGGACTCAAGGTATTGAACATACCTCTTATCATTTATTTTTCCCTATTCATGTATTGGCTCTCTTATCACAAGCCTCGTGTGCAGTACATTTTCGGATATATTTGATGAGCAGCACTTCATTGAAACCTTAAAAGGAGACGTCAGAGTTGTCAAGGAACTACCAAAGGAATTGGAGTCTGTTCCTCGGGCCCGGAAACACTTCAGTTCTTGGGCTGGGATGAGCTACTATGAAGAAATGCGACAGTTATGGCGGGAATACCGGGTATTAATGAGTTATTTTTAGTTTTGTATGTTATGTTCGATATCATCACTCACAAGCAGAAAGCAAAATGTTTTTCATCTTTCTTACCATTTTTCTGTTAAGGTCATGCCACACAAAGTTGAATGGTTTTAGTTCTGCGCATTGTTACATGGCGAGTTTCTAAGATGGATTGTAAAACTTAATAATCATAAAGTTGAGAGATTCTGGCACTTATATTATGTAATCATCAGTTCTTGAATGTTTGAGCTCAAGACCTTCCTTATGTAGAAGTAAGGGAGCGGCAAACATTTGATTTATAAATATAGTTGAAATTGATGTATCGGTTCTTGAATGCTGTTTGATACTATAATGAGGATGACACGCCAAGTCATTTTTTACAGGTGATTTATGTTGCAAAATCAGATTCTCGACTTGCAAACAATGACCTACCTATCGATATCCAGAAGTTGAGATGCCGTTCTCTATACTACGCACTCCGCTTCTCTCCCCCAATTGAGAGTCTTGGAAAGGTTTGAAATCTTTGATGTTTGGGGATTTGCCAATTTCTAAATTGTGGTTAAAGATAATTGAAATTGGTGAATTACATAGGAACACAAACATGATAGACATGATTCTACTAGATCTATGCATTGATTCGGTACCTATTCTTTTAAGATGTCTCCAATGGGGATTAATGTTAAATTAGGTTGATGCATGACGGTGACACAACAGAAGCTGGTGGAGAGGCTGAGATCACGTGGAGGACGATATATAGCTCTTCATCTTCGATATGAGAAAGACATGCTAGCTTTTACTGGCTGTACTTATGGCCTGACTGATGCAGAATCGGAAGAGCTAAGGATAATGAGGTGAGAGACACAATACACATGTTTCATGCGAACACAGTTTTTTTATTAGTCTCATTTTACCCCAATTCCGTCTACTTTTGGATGTGAAATGACGAAAACACACCCCTTTTTTTCCTTCTCATTAGTGTATTTTCGTCATTTCACACCCCAAACATTGACAGAATTGGGGTTAAATGGGACTAAAAATCTTACAGGGATTATCAAAAACTAGTCAAAGTTATGGCCAGTTAGTTGAAAATGGTGCGTACTTAAGGACAGCTGAGTGAGATTTTCCTTAAAATTATCTCTTCTTACACATCAGAATCGAATCTTTGTACCATGTCTAGAGAATATCGAAATCTGATGTTAGAACCTTATGTTCATCTTGTTATTTTCTTCAGGGAGAATACGAATCACTGGAAAGTAAAGAAGATAAACTCAACAGAACAGCGAGTAACAGGTCTCTGCCCGCTCACTCCTAAAGAGGTTGGAATATTTCTTCAAGCTCTCGGTTTTTCTCCAACAACAACCATTTACATAGCAGCCGGAGAAATCTACGGCGGTAGTTCTCACCTTTTGGAGCTCCAATCTCGCTTCCCAAACCTCGTCTTCAAGGTCTGTTAATCATTTTGTTTCATGATAGATTCTAATTCACAACGATGAACTGGGTTTTGGATTGATGATAGGAAACAGTTGCAACCAAAGAAGAACTGAGAGAATTTGCTGGCCACGCGTCCCAAAATGCAGCACTCGATTACATTATTTCTGTAGAGAGCGATGTGTTCATTCCATCACATTCGGGTAATATGGCGAGAGTGGTGGAGGGTCACCGCAGATTTTTGGGGTATCGTAAGACTATTGTCCCAGACAGGTATGTCTTATGCTTAACATTTACAGTCCTGTGAGAAAAATGCTCAGAGACTTTCATATTATAATCTGCGTTAATTGCACATATCTACCTTTATGTGTTGCTCACAAACACATGACCTATAATAAACTTTACAGACACGTGATTACCCTTACGAATTTTCACGGGTCATCATCGTACAAAATAAACTGAAATCACCAAAATAAAAATAAAAATAAAAAAGATTGTCATTTGACTTAAACGTGGGTTTAAATTTTATAATATCCAAAACTATTCATTCTCATTCTTTCATCTTCCTATTCCAATATGGTTGTGGAAGATTTCGAGAATGGAATCAAATTGAAGTTGGAAGAGTAAAACGCGAGAGTAAGTAGGTTTGGGATATTTTGAAATTTGCACTCACTTGATGAAAAAAAATAAAAAATCTGATGGATTTTTGTCTATTTTGTACGCCGGTGACACGTGAAAAATCAGAAGGGTAGTCATTTGTCTGTGAGCTATACATAAAGGTAGATATGTGCAAGAATATGGTATTCTCTGTTCCTTGTTGCTTAAACCTCTAATTGCAGGAAAGGGCTTGTCAAAGTTTTCGATACGCTTGAAACGGGCAACTCAAAAAAGATATCATCATTGTCAAATCTCGTGAAGGAGATGCATAAGAACAGGTTATAAGCTGTTCTAACCTTTCAAGTGATATACACTTTGCTGCATAAACTCGTTTAATTAGCGAAGTAGTTGAATCTTGAGATAGATTTTAAAGAATGCCTGGGAACGGGAGCTTATCTTCTTCCTCATGGGTTTGCAGGCAAGGAGGTCCCCGTAAAAGAGAGGGCCCACAGCCAGGAATCAAAGGCCGAGCACGCGTCAGGACGGAGGAATCGTTCTATGAAAATCCATATCCTGAATGTATATGCACTTCTAAGAGGAAAGTCCCAAATGACATGTAAATGTTCTTCTGAATGCTCAGTTTTGTAATTGTTACTTGTAGAAGGAAATTAGATGAACAGTTTGTTGAAGTAAGACCTTATTTAAACTTACAGGGTATCAGAGTGGGGTTGATTTAGACCAATCAGTGTACGACATGTATCTCACTCATGTAATTAAAGGATAAATCATAATACTATCATTCAAGATATCATACAGTTACTCAGTCAAAACGAGAGGATGTCTCTCGAATTTGTAAAAAAGACTGCGAATAAGACCGTCCATTGATTAGCCAGGGAAGCCCGTTCTATACATGTTCTTTAGTGGTATGGGAATCTCCCGGATGCACTAAAATGTATTCTTGCTCGTGAAATCTAATAAAGTCGATCCTTTTCACTAAAAAAAAAAAACAGATAGTAGGTATTATTGACAGTTATTGTCCAAAACAGGGTTCATATTCGAGATTATCCTTATAATTAATTTCATTAATGTGAAATAGTGTTGAATTTAACACAAAATGTGACATTATTTTTAAATAAATGATATAAAAATTCCAAATAAAACTTTTATCAATTCCCAAACTTATTTATGGAAATGAACCAAAATTCCATTATGTGGATTATATATACAAACTACAGCATTTCACAGTACAATTCAACAGAGCATGGAACAAAATTAACTAAAAAGGTGCAGAAACTGCATCCCTAATCATTCCTTGCATTTGAATTTGATTTTCTTCCTTGTCAATAATTTCATACTCTTCCATGATCATATCTTCTTCGTTGTCAATCCGACACACACTGTTCTCGATCGGTTTCAAACCCTGAAAACAAATAAAATCATACACCTACGATTATATAGTTCAGGTTTAAAAGAATCGTCGATGACATGAATTATAAACACAAAAAATTTATGTTCGTTTTTATTACTAAAAACAAAAAAAAGATTGGATACACTTAATTTTATGATTAAAAATAATATATTTTTATTTTTAATAGTAATAAAACATAATTTATTCCATCAAATAACATACCTCAGTAAAAATATTCAAAGCTTCTTCCATGGTTCTTGTATTCACTACATATTGAGCTGCCTCCTGAAAATATAATTTATTACTCTATATAATCAATCAAATAAAAATAAAATATTTGTTTAGCATATAATTAAAACAAATTCAACAATTAAAAATGTGTCATTCTATATATACCAACAATCAAATTAATAAATTTATCTATTTTTTATTTAAAAAAATACCAAAGTTTGTTTTCACTTAATTATACAAAATCATGAACACAAAAACATACCCTAGCAAATCGAATCTGGTCAAAACCAAGAGTCCTCGGCTCAGATTCGATCGACGATTTTCGATCTATCCTGGCCATCGATGCTTCCACTCGCACGATCTCGATCGAACCACACTCACAGTGAACAAAAACTCAATGAGAAATAAGAACAAAAGGAAGAAAATAAGCTCCCTCGTGTGGGTGTTTTTTCGACAAAAATAAGTTTAATACGGAACTAGGGAATGTCCTAAAATAAATCTATTTATAGGAAGGTCGCAGGCCGAGGAGTGGATATTTACGGCAAGCTGATCCAGTACGTAACCGCAACGTGGCGGCCACGTGGAGCTCCGGGGCTGGTCGTGTGAGGACACGTGGCGGGCCGGTGAGCGGTTTGTCTCCCGTTTAAGAAACTCTTACCCGGACACGTCATGTGGTGGCTTGTAGATACTTTCCCGATATAGAAACGTTGGCAATATTTATATTTAGATATATATTTTGTTTGGATGATACTTACGTGATCGTGTGTGACACTTCGACGAATGGGTGAGAGACAGGTGTCGTGGAGGGTATTATATTGGGGTGACGGTGGACGCGTGGACGGTGGGGATGGAGTGGGGCCGGGAGATGGACGGCTGTGATGGGTTTGATGGTTAGGTGGTCATGCACGTGAGATTGATGGAGGTCGTCGTATAGAGTTTTGCAACGTCGGTTGAATTTTGTGGCATGAGACGTCGTTTTAGTGAGATTTTTGTGTGTGTGTGTGTTTTTTTATTTTTTATTTGATGGTTCCAAAGTTTGTGACTTTTATGTTGTCCGGATATAATAAGGACTTCTTATTGAGATCTGGATAACAAATAAAGTGTTTATGAAATCGTTTGTTTAGATGACATGTTTCTAAATTATATGAAAGTCATGTTTCATGAGGATCAGTGAATAGAGATAATTGTCGATCGGTAAACTAACACTAGTAATGATTTGACCATCGAACTGCATTTTCTTGTTTTTATAAACCCACGTCATCATTGAAACCACAATTTCTGATTATTTGTCAAGATATCGACAGTCGATTTCTAATTCTAACCAAAACATCCTGAATAAAAGGTTTGGAAGGGGAATATAGAAAGATGGTGATTTGGTCGGGCTGGATTTATAATCACTCCATCGAAGAAAAAAGGAAGGACCAGCTGAAGAAAAAGGAACTACGGAAGAATTTAGGTAACGGTTGCGTGCGATCGAACGACGACCGGTTAGAATCAGCGGAAGAAAAATGCGAAGAGCCATCCAGGACAAAATAACATTCTTACGAGTGGTCATAACTAACAAGTTCTATTTGTTAAACGAATCACTCTTTACAAAACGATAAATCACGTATAAATGAGTGGTTGTGACCGATTCATATGGTTCGAAGTTAAGTTTTATCTTTTCGACGGTTATGTGTCCATATTGGAACAACTTTGGTGTAATAATATTCGAAGAGTAAGGACATAAGAAGCGTCAAGAGAGAGTTTAGTATATGCTATGAATTTCTTGTACGGATGGAGCTTATCAATGTTGTTGTCTCCTTGAAACTCCTTAGAATAAACTTAACAAACAAATATATATTTTTTTGAAATAAACAAACAAACTATTAGTTTAATATATGATGTTTTAAATTATTTAATTTATGGAATTGTCTTACACATACACATGTAAAGCTTCCAATGACCAAATGGAAGGTTTAGAGTAGTTATTTACAAGTATATCTATACAAATGGTTTACATTTATTTATCAATTTAGGACTTTAGGTTGATCAGATTTTAACCCGTCTAACATTATTTATTTATTATGATATGAGAAGAGGCTCAATGTAAAAATACTATTTGGTGATTATATTCGAAAATAGATATAGAAAATAACCTAATCAAGAATTAAGGTAGATAAGTGACGGGGATTTGAAAGTTCTAGATCCCAGCCCCAAGCCTCCTGCTCTTTTTGGGGACTTCTTCGATTGCTTGACGTCATCATTGTCTCTCCCAAGGGTCTAAATCGAGAGATCGACATGTGTTTTAGGTAACATATGTCCACTCGAGTCGAGTCGAGTCAGGAAGAATAATCAAAGTAGTTTTTGTGCATCCTCGAGAGAATAGGGAACTGCCCCTACATCGTTACCTGGAGTAATAAGTATTTAAGGATTTTCCGGAACTCTATCTCACCATTTGTCTTCTGTTTTCGTTCTATTTCTTTTTCCATTCTGTTGCTAATCATTTTTATCAATAAACTAGTCATATTCCGCTATAAAAATAGACGTATAGTGAGGAAAAAATAAGTAATACATTAAAATTTACTACTTTATTCCCATCATTTGTTTTGAGGCTAGAAAAGGAAGATCCATAGCCTACTTGGGAAGTCTTTGATTTTCCATGCAACCAAACAACTCCATATCTCATTGACAAAGATACCAAACCAATATGAGAAGCAAAGGAATCTATTTTTTTTATTATAAAATACTCATGGTATGTTTTATCAATTTTAAAAGCATCCACAGAGCTTCCAGTTGGTGTTGACGGTGAGGTGCTAGTGAGGAGAATAAAAAAATGATTTTTTTGATAATAAGTCAACATTAAAAGTCAGTACCTTACAATACTAGGTGGTAAGTATCAGTGATAAGTGAGTTTTTCTTTATAATTTTGCTCTCAGTCGACGTATCGCCACCGTTAGCAGCTCCCAATCAGCTCAAGGATCAGCGTTGTGAATGCTCTAATCAAATTATTGAGATTGTGGATGCTCTAATCAAGTTATTGAGATTATAGATGGTTCTAATTTAAATTTCAAAGGTTATTTTAATTAAAAATAACCAATTTATTTCTAACTATTTAATTAAAAGTCCTATAGAAGAGAAAGGTAGGGTCTTTGAGTCAACTAGTGATTGCAATTTGCAAAAGAGAAAGCTCCTCCAACTCTCTACACACTCACTCACACACTCCAGCTCAGTCCCACATTCTCACCATTTCCCTAGAAAAAATCCAATTTTTCCCGAGAAAATTCACAAAAACTCAAGCTTTTCTTTTCCATCCTCTCAATTTTCCTGCACTTTCTCTCTCTCTACTCTCTCGGGGTATTCTTAGAGCAAATTTCCCTCATTTTCATCACCAAAAACTGACCAACATACCGAACAATCCACCCCAAAGATTCCCTCCAGCCAAACACTCCAAAACCCATCAAATCATTTGCTCTCTGACCCTCTCTGCGCTCTAATCTATTGCTCTGTTTTCTTTCCCCTTTCTCTTTCTTAATCTGAACCTTCGAGACCCATCTCTCTATTATCCTCGATTCGGCCATGAAACTGCCCCTTCTTCTCCATTCCGCTTTCTCTCTCTAGAACTCGCCGCCCCTGAC
>JAYMSV010001500.1:0-12714 GCA_036897745.1 Erodium moschatum | reverse complement strand
TGGATGGCCTGGATTGGTTCTCACAGTTTTTAGGTTAAGACATGGTTTGTATTTGATTTCTTCTCTAGACACAGAATGTAAGTAAGGAAAAGACGAAATTACCTTTAAGTTGTTTTTATGTATTGGTTTTATACTTTTAGTTCCGAAGTATCAAAATATTTAATAAGGGTTTTAAAGTTTGTTGTCACGGTCATCTGTTAGAAAAACCTAACAGCAACACGCGAAATGATCAATATACTATTCACATTTAAATTTGCGTCTACCCATATCAACGAATAAGTGCATATGTGGTCATGTATATCAGGAAACAGAATATTCTATTAGTTTATCTAACAAAAAACGGTGGACAAAACTATAATGTATCTTAAGAACGTTGACAAAAGAAGAAATGTTTTTTTTGATCCGTAGACAATATTTTAAGGTAGTTTTTGAGAATTAATCCTTTATTTTTAACTATTACGGTTTGGTGGTTACCCTCCAAACACAATAAAAACTCACGCCTAGGAGCCATTTTCATTTAGCTATAACAAGGATCAACATGGAAACGGACGATCATGACAAAAACGAATCGGCCCCAAGCCTCCGGAAACATCCCATCAGTGAAAGTTCCGAGCAGATTCAGCAAGCTGAGGCTCCAACTCCACTTTCTGCAAGAGAGGCTTCTCCAACGCTCAGGCCCTTGGAGGGCACATGAACAGTCACAGAAAGCACAAGGCCAAGCTCAAGCACTCGGAAGGAACAACTCATCGTCGTCAACAACAATTGTACTCTCCTAGTACTACTGCTACAACCAAAGAAGATCCGGACACCCCGACCAAGTCATCATGGCCTTGGAATGTTGTTCCTTATAAAGAACATGATCAAGACAAGACCAGTGCGGCTCCTGGTGATCAGCCTGATCGTGAAAACGAGTTGTCTAGTTCTCAACAGCTAGACCTTGAGCTAAGGCTAGGTCCTGAGCCTAACAAGGACTCGTCGTCCACAAAAGATGCCACCAGGAAGTTCTTCTGATCAATTCTATATTTTCTTTTCTCTTCTTTGTTTTTTTTGCAGCAAACATTGTTCCATCCCTATTCTCTTTTCATGATCAATAATGTTAATAAATCATGCATGTACTTAGCATAACAGTTAGAAACCCTAGAGGCGTATTTCTGAATGACTAGGATATTTCATGTGTTTGATATAGATGAAAACTAAATGGATAAGATAGTAGATTTGTAAAATTTATTAAAAGTATTTGAAAATTACATTAACTAGATTCAAGTTACATAAACAACATTGGTCGCAAATATCATCTGTATTGATCGTGTGTTTAGAGATCTTTTGGTTGATCGTGTCGTTTTGGATATGATTATCACATCTAAACTAGCCAATTACAATTAAGATGGGTCATGTTCTTAAGGTCGAGAATACAGTCTGGGACCCAACAGAGAGGTGTATCACCTATTAGAGAAACACAATTGTCGGGTACAAGGAGTTAGAGACCCTGGTGGGTGGTTGTCTTGAGCTTCTAGGATATTACGGGTTGTCCCTGCCCGAAAAAGATGAATCAGAAAAAATCGGTCCACAACAAGGTCTGATTGGCTTCCCTCCACCATCCAAGACTCATGGTCCTTGGTGAGACTAGTTGGCAGACCTAGCTGGAGAGTCCGAGCCTTGGTCACGATGGTTGCAACCTACGAGTGTGTCAGAGAAAGAAATGAGAAGCTGTGGGGGCAAAGAAATACATATTAGTGTTAAGTTCAATATTTTATGTTTTTACGGTTTGGTTAGTTGGGCTTCGTTAGATTAATGGGTTTGGGTTGATTTAGTTGGGCTAGTAAAAAGAATCCGCATAAGTCTTGACTAGACCCCACCTTATACTAGGGGTCTTCATCGTCCGACAAGCGCCATACACTATTCTATGCATATGCATATATACACACTAGAGTCTAGAAACGCATGATTCACCTAATTTTGTATTTCAATTCTATACCATCCTCGTATATTTTTGTATTGTTTTGATTCCATTTGGTGAATTATATAAATTTCAAACAATCTGTTTACAACTTTCGAAGCAAATCTTTTCCTTTTTCTATTACTTTTAAATGTGATAAAAATATTATTTCAACGATTAGATGACCCAAACAGAATTTAAACATCCAATACTTATAAGGCTCCGACTGTAATATTCTCACTGTGGAAAAAACAAAGAAAGAAAAATATTTTTGAGAAACTGGTGCAGTGTATATGTACACCTAATAGGTCCTATCAAAAAGGATACAAATAAAAACAAATTCCATTTGCAAATATGGCCATGCATGCATTCATCATACCATCAAGAAAAATAGGAAAGTAATATAATCACACGTTGACCATTGTGTATACAAACACAAATGCATGCATGTGATTAATTTGATTTCCAAGAGAAAAAACATAAAATCAATATAAATATACAATAAGATCGAATTAAATGAAGAACAGAGATTACATACAAATATTTTCAAAAATGAAGAGATTATTATTGTTGTTGCTCGTTGTTGTCATCGAGACAGCATCTGTGATCGAGGCTTGGAGTTTTCTACCGAAAACAAACGTCGAAGTGATAGATAACTTAGAGGACGGACTAGATCTCACTGTTCATTGTAAATCAAAAGACGACGATCTTGGTGCCAGACTACTTCATCCAACTCAACGTTATGGTTTTTCTTTCCGGCAGAACTTTTGGGGCACGACTCTATTTTTCTGCGGCTTCACGTGGCAGTCCGGGGAAATTCATTGGTTTGATGTTTACCATTTTTCAAGGGATACAGGCATCTATGATTTGTATTGGAGCATTACAAAGGAGGGAGCATGTATGTTCAATCGTAAGACTAAGAAGTATGATCTTTGCCATGGTTGGAACCAAAACACCTTAGATATTCCGCATTGATATAACTATAGTATTATCTTTTCTTGTCTTAATGCTCTTAGATTTGAAGGACATTATCGTCATAATAAATTAATAATCCCATGTATATGTGGGCTGTACATGTCTGAATAAGATTAAGAATGAAACTATGTTGATGGAATTTCTTTCAGGTTTTTTGCTCTATAAATTTGGGTTTGCTTCCAAAAATCCAGAACTTGAGCTTTAAGGTACAATTGGTCATTTTGTTACAAGACTAACAGATTTTAGATGGTGAAACTTGGTCACAACCGTAGTCATCTAATTCGTCGCCCTTAGGATCGGGTAGTTTTATTTGTGGTCTCGGTAGCTATCAAGACTATATCGTTAAAATGATGTGTCATCTTCGTTATTTGAGAGACGCAACATTTTTCTTGCGATGTTTTATCTGAGCCACTTGGGAAATTTAATATTGTCACCCAAGCCACTATTTTGCTTGACATAAGTAAAATGTAGTGTTTGACTTAAATGTCTCCATGGTGCATGCTTCCGTTGATATATTTATGTAGTATATTGATGATGTGACTCCATTTCGTGTTCAGGATTACATTGCTTCAATCAACGAAGACGATAGTGTTAAAGATGTAATGGTTGATGAGTTAGTAACTCGAAAATACAATTTATTGGTGAGATATCAATAAACTACCTTGTGTGTATGTTCAACTACAACAAAATTGGGCACTACTTTAAAGGTAATGTCCTCGAAAAAACATCATGTCATGTCGAGTGAAGCTTTTAATAACTTTTTCCAAACTCATAAGCGCAACAAACCTCGCCATCGTTGCATGATACTCTTTCCGGTACGCCATCAATCAACGACGAGAAAAACCCCGAAAAGAAATTTGATTGAGGAAAAACATTGTAAAAGTCAACCTGGAGCGGCGGAGGGGACCGAACAGAAAAAAAGGACCAGTGGCCGGTCTAACCTATTGTACATATCTATAATTGAGGTCGAGTCCGACTTAGTGGTATCTGAGACCATATACACCCATTTGTCTGAATCACTTCCTGGCGATCCTAGAGACCTATCAACAACAACTGCAACTGCAGCCGCATGTCGAGGGGTTACCAGTACTAGCGGGGATTTTGGGCTAACAGCTGGTTTGACAAGAAGCTGGAGGGGGATAGGGCTTGCTCGATGTGTATGAGCTAGAGAGCTACTCCTCCCAACAATCGAGGTCTATAACGCTGCCATTCCGAAATGGGGAAGGTTATGGATGGAGTAGGCATCTGAGTCTCGTCGTTGCCGGACATTTTTTTGATCGGAATGCAAGATTTGTGGGAAGTGGAATTTGAGAGAGAAATTCACGAAATGAAGAGAAATTGCTGGTGGATTGATGAAAGGGATGAGGTAGTATTTACAGATGGAAAATTTTAATTTTTTTAATGTTAAATGTATATATTTTAATTAAAAAAAGTTATTGTTCGAGCCGTTGGTAGAGCCAACAACTCTTTTGTGCCACGCCAACTGCGGCTCGTGAGTCGCACGATTTCGATTCACTAAATAGTGAATCGGAACCGCGTTTCACATCGCGCGACTCACGGTTCGCAATTCATTACTTAGTGAATCAGAATCGTGAACCGGTAACGATGTAAATACTCCTAGTTACACCATGAAGAATTGATAGAGAGATTCGACTAACGATATTAACATTACCGTCACTCGAGGTGTCTCCGTTAAGCTCAAACAAAGAAGTGGCCTTGACAAGGCTACATCTTTGCCCGAAGTCCAGTAAAATGATATCGAGCGTGAGAGACAACTTCAATTTAAGTTGTGTGTGAAAGATCCAAATGCATGGTTTAGAAACATGAAATGTTCTTCTGTGAGGGCATGGTGTCAATATGTGTGTACAATGAAATCGCGAATGCATGATAGAAAGAGAAATTCAAAAGACATGTGTTAGCTGATAATGTAGCTTATAAAAGGGTTTATGGGCATGGACTTTTCCTCGGAAAACATACCGTTGGTTTTGATTCCATGGAAGTATGAGAAGATTACTTAATGAGAAAAGGTCGTTGAAAAGCAATTAGCAAGCTAGACTCTACAATTTCATGAAGGATCTGGTGCATTCCAACAGTCTCGAATATATATCACACCTCATCGGAAAAAGGCAGACGACGACAAGAAGCATCGATCTGCCTGGGTCATATCAACAAAACAATCCATTACTCTAAAGCATATTCCTATGGTTCATTGCAGCACACAGCTGATCTCACAAAACAGCCTACAGTAAAGACAAAACAAGGTATCACAAATAAGCACGCACCTAATCATAAATCCATATCAATGCAAGCAATACATGTTAACAAACAGAAACATCAAATCCCCCAACATGGGAAGACAATTATTACCAGGAAAAAAAATCTAGCAACAAGGGTCAAGACAATCCTCATTTTTGAATCTCAGCTGCCAGCAATAAACAGACTACATTAAACAGTCACTAAAGATAGCAAACCTGTCAAAATAATTGAAATGATAGATTGAAAGCTTGATGTTCTAGGCAACAACCCATTTTACTGGCCCATACCCTTCTTTGCATTCAGTTTCTCAAGAGCTTTCTCCCTTAACTCAATCTCAAGTCTTTTCTGCTCAGTCTCTTTATCATCTCTTCCATGAGATTTCTTCCTTGCATCATCTGAAGAATAATCATCGCTTTGACCCTTCAACTTAAGCTTATCTGCACGCTTCTCCTCCTTTTTGCGGCGACGTTCCTCACGCCTTCGGCGTTTCTCTTCCTTGCGCAATTTCTTCTCCTCCTTCCGCCTCCTTTTGGCCTCCTTCCTGTCCTCTACTTCAGAGTCAGAACTATAATCATCTGAAGCATCTTCTTTCCTCTCATGTCTACTATGCTTCCTTTTTCCTTTCTTTTCATCCATGAGCTTATCACTCTCCTCAGAATCAGAATCACATGCGCCACCCCGGTAATTACCAGGTACAGCCTCAGACTTCCTGCGCTGATCACTTTCCTTTATACTATTTGAATGAGAATGACTTTTCTCATCAAGTTTCTGATCATCTCTTCCAACCACTGGTGACTTGTTTAGTTCAGGGGATGCTGGATGACCCTCCCTCAGAGAAGAATTCTCACTGTTACAAAAATGTTTTGTTAGACATGCAAGTATGGAAACAAATACAATGCAAGGAAAGTGATCAACATAACCAAGGCGGGATGCATGGATGACACAATAAGTATACCTCTTCATTTCCCGGGTTTTATCTCTTCTTCCAATTCTATCGAGATGGGCCCGAGATTCATTAGACCGAGGAGTGGGCTCTTCCACATCATAATGGTCTTTTCGCTTACCACCAGAGGAAGACTGCACTGACCTTTTCTCTGATGACTTAGATTTGTTATTAGTCCCATCATCCCTACCAAATTACAAAATAGACAATCCCCCAGATGAAAAGTAAGCAAATGAACATTCTAATGAAGCCAATAATATAGCAAAAACAAGATTTTTCTTTTTAATTTTACCTGGAATGATGCTTTTCTTTTTCCTTTTCAGTTGTTTGTTGAAGTTTCTCTTCTCTGGGTTTACGTGGAGGACTAAGGCTTCGGTTCCTTGTTTTTCTCATAGAACTATCATACGGACTAAGAACACATTGAAGGAGACAAAAATAAACAAGCAAAGCATTCAACAACAAAAACATACATTACCTTACATAACAAAATATTATGTATGAAGAGTGAGAAGGGAAGAAGAGGTTGTACCTCTTATCATCTGACAAATCAGGGGATTTCTCAGATTGAGGTGACAAAACTGTGTTTTTCTTATGGGGATCATTCTGAGTCTTTACTGATCTAGGGATCTGATGCCCCATGGGAGACAATCTCCCACGGGCCCTACAAGGAAGCATCACACACCATTCAGTGAAGAAAATCCAGAATGCTGATGGATTAAGATGAATATGAAATCAAGAGCAAATTAAAACACACAAGATCTGCCTCAAGAAATGTATTTACAACAATATGTCTGTTATATACCTTATAATACCAGGTCATATAACCTAAATCCATGAAATTAGAAACCAACAAACTAATAAATGCTACCAATAAAACCAAGAAACTCAGCTTCATCATACCTGTTTCTTTCTTCAGAGGAATGCACAGGTGATCTCTTGATTGGTGAAGGGGACATGTGCCTGTCGGACGAAGGGGACTGAGACCGATTTCGAGGAAGAGACGGTGACCTTTTGTGAACAGGAGTGCGGGATCTGCGTTGTTCCAGAGGCGATGGAGATCTACGTCGAGGAGTTGATGGAGATCTTTGATATCTTCGTCGTAAAGGAGAGGGAGATCTACGCCGTGTAGTGAAAGGTGATCTACGTCGCACAGGAGGAGACCTACGCCGGAAAGGTGAAGGAGACCTACGCCGGAACGGTGAAGGAGACCTACGTCGAGCAGGTGGAGGAGACCTACGACGAACAGGTGGAGACCTATGTCTCACATATCTATGTCTCACAGGTGAAGGGGATCTACGCCTCGCAGGTGAACGGGACCTGCGACGTGTGCGACGTATAGGAGACAGTGATCTGCTTGGAGAACGGAATCGGCGCCGTGGTGGAGACGGTGATCTCTGTTGAGATCGTGATCTAGATCTTCTCCTAGAATAAGACGTCCTTCGTCGTGGAGGAGAGGGGGATCTTCGTGAATGCCTTCCTCGAGGTGAAATAGATCGTCTTCTCTGTGAGCGGTAGACCCGTTCAGAAGAAACGGACCGCCCTCGTGCATCTGGTGACTTTGACAAACTCCTTGATCTGCGCCCATCACTAAATAATGTTTCACTCAGGTCAGATGATACCATTTGCAAATTTAAAACTATGATTACCAAACAGTACATTATTAATGGAAATACTTATTCAATGTTACACCCACAGGATCACATTTCAAACCAAAATAAACTGCATGATGGCAAATACATAGTACTTTTGGCTAGAAAAAGATGCATACTCTGAGTAACTTCTGGAATCAGAAAATGATTTGCTTATTGACCTGGATGGTGAGCGGCTGCACAAAGAAACCAAGGTATCATTATTAAATTATACTGATTACCAGATGTATCCCAAGCAAAATCACATATAGCCCTGTGATACAATAATACTCGGAGTAACTATCAAGGGGGCATCACAGTTAGCCAAATGAGATCTAGAAATCATAATAAAGATTAACATACCATCAACCTTCAGGTTCCACAACTAAGCAGTGTATTTCAAAATCTTAGAATTTATTTCTGCCAAGATAATTTCCACCAATAAATCACTTGCACCTCAACATGTCACAGATAGTTGCCAAAGTAAATCAATCGTTAACTTGACCAACTCATTATTGGAAAGTATATGCTGACATTCCCAAAAGAATAGTGTATTTATATCCAAATTTTATGAAAAAAGATCCAAGTGAAGAAAGGGAAAAATACGTTTTCTATATTTTTAAATAAGCAAGCAATTCGAAGGAATAACCATACCATAATATTTGTTTAACTACATATGCATGCATAGACATGCACCAAAATGAATATACACATACACATCTAACAACTAAGGATTATATGTTATCGTGAAAATGAAAGCACATGGCCATATGTATGAACTAATCCACTCAATTTAACAATGACACTTACCCAGACTGCATAACTAGCAGTATTTTTGCAAGACTGTCAGCATGCAAAATAAGAGCATGCTGCTTAAAATAGCTACTAAATTAGGGAAGATAAATGCTATTGACCCAAAGAGTATGGTTCATCAATAGTGTTGCATTGCAACTACTTCGAGAACTGGCTATAATTTTCATGCTCTATGCATCTGGAAGGCAATGGAAAATTTGACCATATACTGAAATGGACTGGATGTCTCCAACCAAACTGTGTTCTGTTTATTTATAGGCACTGTACCATGTTTTGTTACTCCTGCCACAAGATACCCAACCACTCCTATAGCAACCTCTAGACAATGCTATAAGCAAAAACAAAATCTATCTGGCACAACTTACGGTTTGGCTCCAATGGGAAAATAAAGTAGCCCGATAATGCATAAACTAGAAGCACACACCACACATAATCACATTTAGCTAACAGCGGTCTTAAATAGTGTAATTCTTTTCTTCTTTTTCTTATTTGGCTGCATATAAATCAGCCGTCCCTGTACCACAAGAGGTTGGAGCCCTGTGGCCGCCTTGTGAATACTTGTAGAAAAAGAGTGCTCATACAGTAAATTTTAAATTTCTATGTATTGGTTGCTACGTATGTACCAATTGACACAAGAAATACACACATGCCAGAAGTCAATTAGTCAAATATTTTCCTATTTTTCACCTGTTCCTCCCTCTTGTACCAGCCCTCCCATTGGATCTTTTCTCATCCTCAGGATGGGTATCCGAGGCCCTCGAAGTCCCATGCTTTGAGCTCAGATTAAAATCGACATCAGTGGCCTTCGCATCAGCACCACCGTCCTACAGTAGTTTGAGGTAAAGGACATGAACCCAAATAATTGGAGAAGGTAGCTGAATGCCATGAAAACACGAGTGCAAGTTAAAACCAAAAACAAAATTCTGGAGATTCTATCTCCGACATGAATGATTTAGTATTACCATCTTCTTCAGTCTTTCTTGCTCAAGTTCTATACTTTCTTTCTCTCTTTTTTTCTGAATTTCGTTTGCTATGCGATCTGTCTCGGCCTGCATTATTGCATCACATATTATTAGTACAAAGCCACTAAATAAACTGCCTATGAGTCTAAAGCACGACCTTATAAAAAATCCAACCTTTTTCATCTTAGTTTCCTCTTCCTTAGCATCCAATATTTGTTGGGGAACACCACTTGCATTCTTTTCTGCACTTAAAAGAAGTGTCCAAAGCTCCTTCATAAACTTCCCAGTATTCTTCTCCATGAATCCAGTAAGCGATATTTGAACCTCCTTCCCATTCACCAACTGCAATCATGAGGAAAGTAAGAAGAATAAAAACTCACAGCTCTTGTTATAATAAATTTTCCCAGCAAAGTTAAGGAAATCAAACTAATAAACCTTAGCTCGGTGTGCATCTAGGTGAGTGAGGTTTAATTATGTTAACGATTGGATACCCATGACAAATAATATTTTGAACCATCACATTAGGAAACCCTAATAAAAGGGTTGGAAGTGGCAGTCTAGTAAGGACAATACGAACAGAGGTTTCTATTCACAATAAATGAAGGGTAATTAAACAAAACTATTCAGGTATAGTTAAAAGCTGCAAGACAATAAATACATAGATAAATGTTTGATTACCTTCCCTTCCAAGAGACCATAGATGAAGTTGATAAGAACCTCATCTTCAAATCCAAGAAGCTCAGTCACCCTATTAGCAATCCAGGGTCGAATTATATCCATCTTCACTTTGGTGATGTCCACCTGAGAAACAAAATTTAGGAACTTGTGAATCCAAAAACCATCAAAAATGCATTATTTTTTTCAAATAAGGCTACACGGAAAAGGTAGCCATGTCAGGATGTAATGATATTTAGCCCTTTTCAATAATGAATAGGATCTCGTTAACTTGTGCACAGGAAGAAGCAAAATTCAAATGACCTATCTCATTTTCTTGTCATAAAAACAAAACACACAAAAATGCTTCAAGACTATGCTTCCCATGGACTGATTGGTGGACATGTAATTCAAAAATACCATATGTCCTGAGAAACAACAGGTGGTCATCCTCCAGACGACTCGAACCAACATGAAGCATATATACATTAGCAATCCCATATTGTTAATCATCCATACTATCATGCATTAAGTTGCCTCTTCAGATATAATGAAAATGTAAAAAAAGAATACTCTTCGCAAGACAAATTTCCTCAACTTTTGGCTACAAACCCTAGTTCAATTTCCAAGTGTTACACAATCCATGTGAAGCACATATTGCTCAGGATATTTGACCAGGTAGTGAATTACATTCCTAGCAGTGTTCCTCAATTACACACTACACACCACCCAAGCTAAATTCTCATGTAGTTCACCATATAAAGGGTGTCTAAGAAGCTAAAATGAATGACCCACGAATCCAACTAACGATTGAAACTGTAATGCCGATACACATTGCAATATCAAGCATGCATACAAAATGATAAAAACAAAGGATTATGGATTAAGAGAACGAACAAGATGATCTAATTCAGGAGGAAACTTCTGGGATTTCATGAGCTTAGCCTGCTTGTTGGAGAATCGAGTGTCCTGATCGGCCGAGGTACCCTGACCAATTAGGATAAATGAGAACCCGAGAATTGAATCAAATGTCAACAAAATCAATAAATCGTCAATTCAGTATCAAAAAAAGAGAGATCCGTAGAGGTTAAATTAACTCACCCGGAAGAAGCCGCCCGACATTTTCTAGGGTTTCTGAGATAGGAGCAGAGAGAAGAGGGAGGGGATAGTTAGGTTAGATGGTAGTTGAAAAAGAAGCTGCGATGGAGGAATTGAGTACCTTACCTGGCCAAAGAATTGGGGGAAATGAGAATGAGATCGGACCAATCTATCTCTGATGATGATGACGATGATGGTGGTGGTGTACTTGTTGTGGTGAGTTGGGGTTTAGATGAAGGTGTGTGCGCGCGAGCAGGGAGTGGCCAAAAAAGGAGCGAGTGATGTGAGCTCGTTCGCCTGTATCTGCCCTAATCTATTTATGTAATGACGGAGTTATCCTTGGTGACGCTTTTACCATTCTATCCTCCATCTGTACGTGGAATGTAAGGTCATCAGTCAGTTATGATTTTGATTTTGATTTTGATTTTGTTTTTTAATTTAATTTAATAAAAGTGTTCCCTATAAAATATACTCCTACAACAATTTAGAGTATGTACAACGGATCCGTCGGCGCAGCAAGACGGTGCAATGACTCGACGCTAGTTGCAGCCCCACAGAGTTGTCGTCGCATGGCAGCAACAGCTCTTTGCAGCCCTAATCAGTTGTTGCTCCACCAACTCAAAAATTCAATTTTCTACCCCTATAGATACAACCTCTTCCTCATGTATTTTTCACACCTCTCTCACAGTTCTCTTCACTCTTCTACCCACATGGTTCTTTCCAATTTTCTTGATAGAACATGTTGTATTACTCGATGAAGACTAGGATGAAAGCCAGGTCGACCCGAGACAACTTCATATGATATTCATAGTTTGGGGCAGCTCATTGGAGATGATATATCCAACCCGAGTTATGAGGTAAGAAAAGTTTAAGTGTGAGGTGTTGATGCATATGCATTCTACACTATTTTCAAAGTGTTCGAGCACGTATTTAACACTTTTTAACCATGATCTAAACGTTTTCCTATGTTTTCGGTATTATGCCCCTACTAAGCGTTTGAAGAAATTTGAAATGAAAAATGGCCCGAATGGACGAAAACAAAGCAAAAAGTTCTTGGTACCTGATCAAATAGATCGTAGATTACGAACCCATACTCGACCAAGCATTCATCGAGTACGGACATCATATACATATGGGTACTTGGTAACCCATCCGCCGAGTACAAGCACATGATATATAAGGGTATCTTATTGGCCACCGATTGAGTGTGTAGCGGTTCCAACTGCCAGAAATCGTGTCCCAACTTCCCTGAAGGTGGTAACACGATGAAAAGAAGTGAAGACTCTCATTTTTTTTATAGTCAGATGTGAAATATTGTGTAAAAATACCTCCATTTAGCTTACAATGAAGGGAGATAATTTATAGAGAGCATTAAAGAGTTTAGGGTAAATTACATCTGACTACCCCGTACTTTACGGCTTTAACGATATATTACCCCAAAGTTTATTT
>JAYMSV010001499.1:0-12715 GCA_036897745.1 Erodium moschatum | reverse complement strand
TCAGAGTTATTTGACTGGCCCGGTGCGGGAACCAACATATCATAGCTCCTTGTTCAGGTTTCAGATTTATTAATAATATGTCCCACGTTTACTCAAAAAAAAAATCTCCACATAAGTCATCATGCAAAAAAATCATTAAAAAAATCATAGAAAAATATAAAACGATTCAAACTAGGAACCAAAAATAGAAGTTAATGTTCTTTGTTTGACCAAAATTAAATATAAAAAAACCCGGAAACAAAAAAAAGACAAGGAATCGGATTAGAAGTTTGGAGCTACTAATTTTTGGCTCTGCACGAGTGGCAAAATTGTAATTTTCAGCAGTTAAAAATACGCTGTCAGATAGGAAAAAGAAAATATCACAGAGCTGAGAGATAAACTGAGAAAAAGGAAAAGGAAAAAAAAAACGAAAAGCTTGCTGTGAAGCAAATCTGAAAACAAACAAGAACAGAGCTCAGAGAGTGAAATTGATTTTCTCGGAGCTGAGAAAATGCAACAGAATCGAAGGTTTTGTTGAAAACTATCACCGATCTCTGCGGCTACGATCTGGTAGCTCACTGTCACCTGAAGACACATCGGTAAATGCTTCAGATCGAGTGTACGATACCGGCGATTCTTCTCATTGCTGCTTATTTGAGCGTGTTTTGTTCATCGAGTTCTGAGATCTTCGTCGGATTCTGATAGCTTTTGATGCTCCGTTTGAAGACATTGTGACGGGAAATTTGGTAAGTCAGCTACTGCGAGTTCTTTGTAATGGTGGATTTAGCTATGTAATTTGGAATTCTGTGGAGGCGTTTTGAATTTGGGGAGTTGGATTAGGGTTCCGTTTGATTGTACTGCTTCAGTTTTGGTCTCACTATCAGGAATTCTAGGGTTTCTAGGCTGGGTTTATTGTCAATTTGGTTATTCTTTGGATGGAATGTTCAGTATGTGTTGCTCGAAGTGAACATTTGCTGCATATATTGTGTTAATAAGTTCAATTTCATATTGGTTGAGAGCAATTTGGGTTTGGGGGTGAAGTTGGTATGAATTTGTTCTCATGAAGATTGAGGCGTGTTCTGAGTTCTGAGCTGCTGGAAGTGGAAATCAGTAATTTGATACATTTGGGGGAAACAGGAGTTTCAGCATTGGTTCGGGAATTGTTAGTTTAAGGGTTTTAGCTGGAAGCACGTCATGGGTTGTTCGATTTTGCATTGCAAGGGCAGTTTAGGGGATTAATACCTGCAGGGGCTCAATTGGATTCCGGAGATGCCTCCTTCTCCAGCACTGAGATTCTCTCCTGGAAGGGAGCTCAGGTTTGACAATCATAAAAGAGGGCGAAGTCTTGAGGGTGGATTGCTTTTCAGAGAGAAAGATGAAGATCTTGCATTGTTCAACGAAATGCAGACCAAAGAGAGCGACAATTTCTTGCTTCAGTCAACAGATGACTTTGAAGATGCATTTTGTAATTCTCTCTCTATTGACCTTCATTTTGCAAATAGTTATGTGGGGAATGCATTCAATATGTGTGTGCGTCATTGCCGCCATATGTTTTTTGCCTTCTAACAGTGATGCGTGTTCCTACAGCAACAAAGTTGAGGCATTTCTCTGATTACAAGATTGGAATCTCAATTCCTGTTCGTGGGGAGAGTAGCGACCTGCTGAATGTAGATAGAGAAAAGAATGACTATGATTGGTAGGTCATGTTTTAACATGTTTTTATGAAGCACTGGTTTTATGATTGTTTTAGATTAAGAGAAAGTTCCTTTTGGCCACATCCAAATAGCTCCGTTCTCTAGCCTCAAAATGCTGAGTTCTGGTGTGAGCTAGTAGTCAGTTTCTTCAAAACTGAAATGGATACTTGGATTCTTTCATTTTCTACACAAGCTCTTAATTCGGATGAAATGATTATCGTGATTGTATTACTAGGTATTAACTATGATTGGTAGGTCATGTTTTAATATGTTTTGTGTGGCACTGGTTTTATGATAATAGTGGATTAAGAGAATGTTCCCCTTGGTCATATCTCAATTCTATACTCTCAAAACTCTTGAGTTCTGGAATGAGCTAATAGTCAATTTCTTTCAAACTGATCTGGACACTTTGGTTCTTTCATTTTCACTTTCTATATGGGTATTTTCAGTTGTGAGTGTCTTCTTTTTTCTATCCTTAAAGTCTTAATTCTGATTAAATGATTATTGTGATTGTATTACTAGGTTATTAACTCCCCCTGACACCCCACTTTTCCCATCGTTGGATGATGAACCACCACTGGTCAACACAGCTCACAGAGGAAGACCTCGTGCTCAACCCATTTCCATATCAAGATGTTCCACGGTAGGTCATTTAATCATGCCTATGAAACATAACTATGTCAAGTAGAATATTTCTGTTAAGTTCATTTAGGTATATGTAATTGCCATTTATTTCACATCACATGTGCGTTGCAGATGGAGAAGAGTCACAGAAGTAGCCGAGGTAGTGCAAGCCCAAATCGTTTAAGCCTATCTCCTCAATCTGGGACTAGTACATTGCAGTCCAGGGGCAGGCCATCGTCAACTTCTCGTTCCAGTCCAACTCCTAGCCAAGGGCAAGGTACCCCATCAAGGAGGCCATCTCCTACCCCAAGTAAATCTCCAACACCAGCCCGTAGGTCATCTACCCCGACTCCACGGAGGATGAGCACTGGCTCATCAGGGGTAAGGGGAGTTTCCCCTGTAAAGACAAATAGAGGGAACTCTTCTTCACCAAAAATAAGGGCATGGCAAACAAATATCCCTGGTTTTTCTTCTGAAGCACCTCCAAATCTTCGTACTTCTCTGGCTGATAGACCGGCATCATATGTGAGGGGTTCATCACCAGCATCAAGAAATGGTAGGGATTCAACCTCGAAAATTGGCAGGCAGTCGATGTCCCCAACTGCTTCTAGAAGTCCGTCTCATAGTCATGATCGAGACCGTTTTAGCTCTCACAGTAAAGCTTCTGTGGCATCTTCTGGTGATGATGATGTGGATTCTCTACAATCTCTTCCCCAGGGTAGCTCAGATCACTCAGCTTCAAAGAGAGTTGGTTCTTGTCCCACTAACAGAGCTCTGGCCTTTTCCAAGAAACCAGCCAAAGTAATGTCTCCAAGCTCTGCTCCAAAAAGACCCTTTGATTCTGCACTTCGGCAAATGGTATCTTATTTAATTACATCATACGAATTATCTCTTTACTGATCATATTTACTTGAGCAAGCATAAATACATTTGCTAATAAAAGGAACTTGGATTAATAAGCTTTACTTCTCTTAGTCTAATTTTGAGTATTTTTGTGGAAGCTTTAAGGGTAAGGTTCTGCATATATATGTCCTATTGTGTTTGTGTACGATACACTCTACCACAAATGGTTTAGTTTTGAACTGCATGTTTCAAGTAACACTGTATGTGCATAATTTTCATGTGGCATTTCATTAATTTATCGAATTTGATGTCGCATTAGTACAACCACATATTCCACAATCTAATGGGTGTATAATGGCATGCTTCCAAAGAATGAAAGTTCTAAAATATGTATAAATTTAGCTTGTTTAACATTTATATAATTTTTGTTTTTTCCCCACCCCAGCCATAATTTAATTTTGGTTCAGATAACACTAATTTATATATTTAAAATTGAAATTTATTATCATCCACAGATGGTTTACTCAGGCCAATAGTATTGTCTTATCATTTGAAAAGCTGTTCGGTCCAGTTTGTGTATTTATGTAACATAAAACCTTTTTTATGATGGTTTTTAGTTTTTTAAAATTTGTATATCTGATAATTAGAAGTCACCAAGCATCTATTTAAGCAATTTGTGATGTATTGTAGTTAAGCAAATAAAATATTATTTTTGTAGGATCAACGGAAAAGTCCTCCAAATATGTTTAGGCCACTCCTATCGAGTGTCCCAAGTACAACCTTCTATGTAGGAAAAGCAAGCTCTGCACAACGTTCTTTGGTATCTAGGAATTCTTCAATCACAACCAGCAGTAATGCAAGTTCGGATCAAGGAGCAAGTCTTGCACTTGATATTGAAGGAAGTGAACATAACCAAGATGATATGATAAGTGAGTGTGAGAAAGCACCTTATCCAGATGCTCAAGAAGAAGTCTTTGGCCTTGATAAGGTTGATGCAGTTATTGATAATGTTGGACATGTTATCCATGATGGATCACTTATCCAACATGTTGACTTTGATGGAGGTCCTACTACTGATCATGATCCTGTCAATCCAGAAGAAGTGTCCCATCACAGTATTGCTAGTGAAGTAAATGCAAGTACTGCTAATTTGCATATTAAAGATGATGCTTCAGAAGTTGATAATCTTGAAAATGCAGAGATCTGTTCTAACTGTGGTTGCAGTTTCTATGCTATTGGGTCAGGGGAAAGTGACATTAACCTTTGTCCAGACTGTGATAGGAAAGATCAGGTTTTTGCCGTTTCCATACCTGAAAACTCCCAAGCACATCCAATGAAGATTTCAGAACAATATGAACCATTTGATGAATCAGAGCCACCGGTGCCTGTTCCTGAACCAGTGGTTTATCATCATGAAGGGAATTTTAAACAAGGCCCAGATTCCTATACTGAGCAGACCCAAAATCAATCTCATGATGGTTCACTTGAACCTATTGTTAGCTACTCAAGTGCAAACATCTGTGTTTCAGAAGGTAATGGCATTTCTGTACTGCTAAAGAGGTCAAGTAGTAGCAAAGGGGCTGTTCTTCGAGGCAGGACTTTCACTGCTTCTACTATATCTTATGATGACCCGTCTTATGCAAGAGAAAGCTCAAACAGTATGAGAAGCTCTTTTGGCTTTGGCAGTGCCTCTACGTCTTCCTCTGCTGACTTCAGCTCAAACAGACAAGCAGAAACTCGTATGTACAGGCAATTAAGTGGCAAGAAATCTGACACAGAGAGTTACAGAAACAACAAACACACAAGATCTCAGAGCACAGGAACATCTATCTCAGGAGTTTCAAATATTGCTCACCAATCTTTTAGTCTTGCTACAAGCACCCATGAAGACGTTGATTCTTCTGATGGCAAGATCCAACACGGTGCTTTAGAGGCAGCCAGAGTTTCTCAAGAACTGATGGTAGCTTCAGAAAACACAGAAATAGACAGTTCTGAACGTAAGGGGAGTACTAGAACAGCTGATGCTTCTACCTCAGAAGCATCAAGTGATGCTGTTGGGATCTGGTTGGAGGGCAAACAAGTACAGTCCTATCTAAATAATGAAGAGTCTGGTTCTTATGAAAATTGCAATAACTGCCCAGATAAGTCAAGGGGCGTTTCAGATGTAGAAGTGTCTGTTATCATTCCAGAGTCTTCATTTGAAGAGGGTTATACCACGCCAAAGACTATTGTTGATGGGGCAGATGTTTCTGAGATTCCTAATAGCTCTTCAAATGTAAAATCAGAGATAGAAGTTGAGCATTGTAATCACAGTACTGCTGGTTTGGAGACTGATGATGTCTCCTCAAAGTTAAAGAACAACGGGGATGACTTTCAGGACCCTTCAGTTGCTACCATTTCAGATAAGGATTCAGTATCTCTCGTTCCAGAGTCCAAGACCCCAGATCATGGGCATGGCATCTTAGGTATGATTTATTACATTATGGCTCATTCTCGGAGGTCTTTCTTGTCCCTGGAGTGTTGTTTGATAACTTCTCTATTTGCAAAGATTGACCAGACACATTGCTGATAGTAGTTTTTCAATTTTCTATTTCTTTTTTAATGTTAAATTGTTCTTTAAAAGGGTACTCAAACTATAAAGGCATAGTGGAGGAACAAGAATAGGATTAAAAATATTGAACAAATGTGTCACATGCTATATAGTGCTAACTGTTTTTTTTCCTCTCATATATTTAATGATTGCTCTTGTTATTGGACAATTACTATCAGGAAAATTGAGTTGCTGTTTTGAAAGTGTAGTAATATTCGCCTAAGTCATTATAGACTTGCAATGCTGTGGTAAAAGATCTTAGGTAAATATGATTTAGGTCCAAACTGTAAGCCTTGCAAAGAAACACAAATTTGTATATGCTGTACTTTCCTGAATCGTGGTGAAACCTCCCCCTCCTGGTGTTGCCATCTTTTTGGCAGCAAAGTACTTACAGAAAATTTTAAGCATGTGTGAACAGTAGCATTGAAAAAGAAAAAAACAATAATCTACCGTGTCTTCACATTCTCTTTGGCTTAATGTTTTTGTGAGTGTATGAGCTCATGCTAACCTAAACTCCAAGATGAAACCTATTATTCTCCTCATTTCCAGCCTTTTCCTCGTTAATAAGTTCTTTCTGTATTTTCAATGTTCACGATGCAGAAATCATGTATGCACCATCGAGTTAGTAATTTACTCTATATTGGTAATAAATGATGAAAATACCCTTCATTAATTTTCAAAAATATGTTTCTGCTAATTAAATTTTGCCCAAGTTCCCTGCATTGATGTAGGTGTATTTCAGTCATTTATTACCAAAACAGAGTAAAAGTGAGAACTTTAAAGTCAGTGTATTATATCCAACTTCGCTAACAACATGTTCATGCTTTGTCCATTACAGAGGAATCAACCGTTAGATTAGAGGGCGGGCAAGGGAGTAACGGAAGAAGCCTCACGCTCGAAGAAGCAACAGATACAATACTATTCTGCTGCTCAATAGTCCACGATCTGGCCTACCGGGCCGCAAACCTAGCGATGGAAAAGGAAAGCCCGGCCTCACCAGAAGATTCTAGGCCTGCTGTTACTATATTGGGAAAGTCCAAGCCCGATAGAAACAACCCACGGGGAAGAACAGCTGGGAAACGGACTTTGAAGTCCAACAAAGCTAGGCACAGGCGAACTGAAACAGACCCGAAATCTCCTCTGTCTAGCAAGGGTGAAAACGATGAGAATGTGGACGAGTCTTTGATGCATAATGTAGGAGTTAATGATAAGATTGATGGTACAAAGCCCCCCCCGAAGCTGGAATCGAAGTGCAATTGCGTGATAATGTGAAGGTAACGAGTGCTTGTAATTTAATAGTTCTTTTCTACGTGTTTAAAGGGCGGTCTGAATCATCGTTCCATTGGTTTTGCTTGGGTTCCAATTTATTTGTATGTGTTGGTGCATAATTGTATAGCTTTTTATCGTTAGTAGGCTGATAAAATAGCGAGAGGCATTGGAGCTTCGTGCTTGCTCTTTAATGCAATGTTCTTGTTAGTCCTGTCTCGTTTCTGTTTCTTCCTGGTTCATTTTCCTTTGCCTGAGATATAATACTTGTGCATATACATATTGATCAGTTCTATGTGTAGCAAAATTTGGGGTTCACTTGCGTATGTAGAAGCAAGAGAGCAACATGAGTTGCAAGGAAATAGAGAATAAGGTATAGAGGTACTGTTGTCGGGACTTGAATCCTGGTCTCGAGGATCTTATTGAGTTGATGGATCGAAAGGGTATGCGAATTTGTTGTTTTCTATGAGAATAGTTTGCAGAAAATATGTTGTGGTGTTTGGGTTCAAGAGTTGTTTGTCTTTTGGAAGACCTTCATTGAACAGGTTTGAGTTCCATTTCCACAGGCACAGGAAAGAATCCAGATATGTTATGGAAAACGACGCCGTTTTGGGGATGAAAATTTGCTATTGAGCTATTGAGGTGTCGAAGTGTTTATTTGAAGGGATAAGCATCTGGATTAAATTAATGATTATGCCCCGGAAATATAATAATAAATAATGGGATAAAATAGGAATAAAGGATTTAAATTAAACCGTTAAAAGCCACAATCATAAGTATTGTGCACGTAATCGAAATGTGTCACTGTACAAGTTATAGATAGTCAATAATGCATGCCACCTGTTTCATTAAATACACTTTAACAACAAGCTCGTAATTTAATCACCAGCAACGATGTTAATAGGGTGGGTAGAACACATTTTATGATTCTAAATAATTTTGATCGGTTTGGAGATATGGAATTTTCGTTACATTCAAGAGTGTTTTATTTTCTCACAAAAAACGCTGATGGTTCTCTTCTCGAAAAAGGAGCGGCTTTTAGAAAAGCCGATGTATTCACTAGTTGCTCAACGTTTTACTTGCTGAATAGGCTTAAAGTTTCCCACTTAGCGATGAGGTTTGTGTCTGTTGAAGTTGAACCATAATCGAAAAAACATAAAAATATAGAGTTACTTATAAAAGCTAGAACCACATTCAACTAAAAGACTGACATTTTAGTTGTGGAAGGCTAATATGATATAAGTGGTCCGTTTTAAACAAAAATTTACAACGCCAATCTTTATTGTCGAGCTACTCGACGCTTTCTCCTTTCTTTCTTAATCTTTGATGTACCGATTCGCCTATGTTATTATCATCATCCTTTGCTTCGAATCGATCTAACCCAGTTAAGGTTTTTGATCCACGTGTAGTCTCCCCAACATCCTTTAGAGGTGTTGCTATCCACGTCTTTGCAAATGCCCAGAAAGATATATGTTCGGGTCTTCTTCCTATTCTTTCCGTCGAAAGGTATATTTGCCGCCCTCACCCACGCAGGCGTATGAGTGGAGCGGATGGTGGCTAGACGTATCTGGAGTGGTATCGGACAAGACCAGTAACGCTTAAGCTCACAGTTCAGACGTTAGTACCCTGTTCTTGTCCTCCGCAGACGGAAAGAAAAACCCGAGGGTCCCTTCTTCGAGAGACTTGACCACAACGATTTTCACCTTCCAAAAATCCGTCATGAAACTAGTGAACACCTTCCGATTGTACTGTCGGGATGAGAGGAGTTTTCCTGTCAACGCACGGTCTAATCGACCAACGAAGACATCAATCTCCTCCTCATGGATTTCTAAGTTTTCGTAATCCGTCCTCACCTTTGTGCGCTCCGCTGCTAAACTTACCGTGAAAGATGACCCGCTATCCATACTAACCACCGCGACGTTACTTGAAACCATAACTTGTTTTTCGTCGAGATAAAGAGAACACGACAATTTTTAATTTATGTAAATTTACAGATATTTCTAAAATATTATTGTTGATAATGAGTTTTAACTCAACATAAATGATAGTTACACCAAGATAGCCCATACAACTATAAATGCACCTATAAATATTTAATTAGCCAGCCTAATAGCGGTAAAATAAACAAACAATAATAGCACAAGTAAGTAATAATGTTAAAACTTAAAAGCATATTCTAGAAAGAAAATGGAGAGAGAAAGCATATTCAGTATAGAGATTTGGGGGTTGCAGAGAAGAAAAATGAGAATAAAGAGACCGTTAGTTGGTATCAGGAAGAAGAAAAAGGAGCCAAAAATCAATACCATCTTCATCGCCATACCCAAAACCTTCTCTTCTCTTCAACATGTATCTCTACAGCTCGCAAACCCAATAAGCTAGAGTTCAAGGATCTGGGTTCTTCTGTGCTTGTTGCTGCGGTGCTTTCTGTGTTGCGGAGATGCTCGATTCTACTGAAACATCTGCTTCTTCTTCTTCGTCGTCTTCGTCTTCCTCGATTGTCGCCAATTCCCCTCTCATTTCTGCTCTCGTTGCTTTCGCCATAGCTCAGTCCATCAAGGTCTTCACCACCTGGTACTATTTTCATTTCTCTTCCCCTAATTTCATTTCCTTTTTGCTGGGTTCTCGGTTTTCGATTCGTTGTGGAAGCTTTTTTTTCACTATTGTTTGTTGATCCGTTGTTCTAGCTGAACCCATTTTGTGAACTAAGAGAAGGAGTAGAACTCGAAATAGTAGCTACAACCTTAGATCATTAGTTGGTATTTTCAGGATTTGATTGGAAGCATCGATTTAAAAGCTTAAATCCACTATAGGAATGATCCTAGATGCTAGCTTTGTAGGCTGTAGATCCCTAGACTTGGACATAACACTTGGTTTATGTGTTTTGCCCAAGTGGGATCATGCCAATCAAGTCAATTTGAGATGAGACTTGCCTTTTCAAGTTAGCGGTAATCAATTGTGCTTTTGTTGGTCCGAATTGGGGTGCTTTTTTGTTGGGGAATCAAAATATGTTCCAAGATGCTATGGCACAAGATGCTAGCTTTCTAGGTGTTAAGAACCATAGACTTGGAAATGACACTTGGTCTGTGTGTTTTGCTCAAGTGGGTTTATGCAATCAAGTCAACTTCAGAGAAGACTTGCCCTTTTGAGTTACTGGGAATCAATTATGCTGTTGTTTGTCGAGATTGCCCACTTGGCTTGGCCTGGTGGTCAGAGTGCTCTTTCACCTTCTTGAGGTCAGAGGTTCGAACCCCAGTGGGTACATCAGGTGTGGGTGGGTGTTAAGTTAGAAATTAGAATAGGCTAGAGTAGTATTTCTCCGCTTATTGTTTTTTGTCGAGGAATCAAGATATGTTTCCATTTTTCAGTTAACGGCCACTTGACACAAAACAACAATGTAGTTTGCATTGAGCCACTCTCATGATTAAGTTTATAGTTGATTCCTTAACTTCCATTTTGAGGATATTTGAGAATTTAGAAATTTTATGCTTCTTGCATTAACCAACCGGCCATGCTAGGTTTTGTAAAATATGTCAAGTTTCCATAAGAATAATGTTTTTTGGAAGTCCAGGTATAGAGAAAGGCGATGGGATCTCAAACAACTTTTTGCATCCGGCGGGATGCCATCGTCCCATTCTGCAACCGTTGCCGCCCTCTGTACATCCATCGGGTTACAAGAAGGTGTTGGAGGATCTGCTTTTGCAGTTTCGTTGATCTTAACATGCATCGTAAGCTCCAATATGAATTCTTTTTCCATTCTTATCATAATGGAAGAAAAAACCAAGGGACAGTTGCAAATAAGTACCTTGAGGTATTCACTTTCTGCAACTTGTAGCCCTCTTCTTAGATGATTACAAAAAAGTGCCCTGAACTTATCTTTTTGTTGCACTTCGTATGAATTTGTTCCAAAATGATGATTTACACCGTTGGAAATTTAAATTTTAAAAATAATAATTAAAGAAAAAAAATCCAAATTTTCATATCCCTTAAATTTTTTAGTCTTTTGTACGCTACAAAGAGGAAGAAAATTAAGGGATAGATTTTTTTTTCTTATTATTTGTTAAAATCTAAATTGTAAGGGTAAATCATCAATTTTATACAAAATGCAACAAAAAAATAAGTTCAAGGTACTTTTTGCAATTATCAAAGAAAAGGGCTACAGGTTGCAAAAAATTGAATACCTCAGGGTACTTTTTTGCAATGAATACCTCAGTGGATAGTAAACATTCATTTTGTGAAGCCAATGTGGGAAATTTATGTGAAGTATTTGATTGCAGGTGATGTATGATGCGACCGGTGTAAGATTACAAGCTGGACGTCAAGCAGAGGTTTAATTAATTATCTGATGCTTTTGTTTCCCTCTCTACTTATTTTTTAAAAGAACCCAACTATTTTCTTGTGAATTTGGATGATTTATTTATCGAACTTGTGCTGCATACTCAGGTTTTAAACCAAATAGTGTATGAACTTCCCGCTGAACATCCTCTGTCAGAGAGTGGGCCACTTCGAGAACTTCTTGGCCATACTCCTCCTCAGGTATCCCAAAACGCATTTCATGTACAGTGTTGAAAACTTATAATTGAAGCAATGGATTCGATTAGTATATAGTGGTGAAAACCTTTGACATATCAACTAGGGATAATTCCAAAAAAGTACCTAGAGATGTTCATATTTTGCAACTCGTAGCCCTCTTCTTTGTTAATTTTAAAAACAACCCTGAACTTGTCTTCTAGTTGTAATTTGTATAAAAATAACGATTTTACCCTTAAACTTTATATTTAAAATATAATAAGTAAAACACAAAAAATTCAAAATTTCATATCCCTTGACTTTCTTCCTCTTTGTACTGTACTAAAAGAAAGAAATTTAGTTGAGATGATGTACCATGTCACGTCAAAATCATCGGTACCCGGATATTCTCTCACTATGATGAATTTCAATTTCTGTCATTGAAAATTTGAAAACCCACTTATTATATGAATACTACCTAATGGCTCATACCTTATGCACCCTCCATCCTGAAGTGTCATACTTTCTAAGGATAATCTCACTCAACAACCCTTAAATATGCACCTCTTTTCAATTAAATATTTATAAGTTTAAAAAGCTTTTGATAACTCCTAAGCTTTTAGAGTCCCAGTTTACCCCAACATCACTAAATTATGTCAAACTTTGGGTGTGAAATGACGAAAATGTCTCGTGTAAAAAAATAAATAAACAATGAGGGCATTTTCAAACATGGGTGTGATTTTTCTCTATCTAACTTTCACATTCCATTGCAGGTTATTGCTGGTGGATTACTTGGGATAGTTGCAGCAGTCATAGGTCATGTGATAGCCTTGTTTACTTGACAAACTCGATTCTTACTCGTTCAAGTGATCGAGATCTTGGATCCTCGGTTCAAGTCTTGACAACGATATAAAGATTGATATGGTTAGATTGTAGACCTTGTTTGATAGCATTTTCAAACGTTTTGCTGGACATAGTTGAACGAACTTGCTAATCTGCAACTAGGTCGAGCATAGTTCAATGACTTGTGTTGTGATTAGCAATTGAAACAGTGTCTGAGCGCCGGAATGAAATTGATTTGTTATACCAAACCTTGAAGTATATATGCTCACCAATGTCAATGCTAAAATGTGTGAATGATGTTATGAAAATGTATTGATTAGTGACACAGCCAATCAGCACAATTTGAATAGCTTGTTAAGACTATGTAACC
>JAYMSV010001498.1:0-12716 GCA_036897745.1 Erodium moschatum | reverse complement strand
AGCCCCTTGAAGTCCGTTACCGGAATTTCTCAATTTCCGTCGACTTGATCGGCTTTGCCCGGCTCGGTCCTTACGTAGTCCTATCCGAGAGCCTGTCCGAGCCAAATCGAGAACCAGTCGGTCCAAGACCGAGAGTCGTCTACCCCGTGTCCAAGGGCCGTCAAGTCTGCGTCCGAGACGCGTCCTAGAATCCGCCTAGGCCTTGACCGAAGCCAATCCCGTCCTTGACCGAGCGCCTGGCCCATCCGTGATTTTACACTTAAGTATTCTTTATAAACTATTCTCTGAACATTAATAAAGAAGTAGTTTCCACGGCCCTCTCACGTTGAATCATTTCCGAAAGTCTTATTTGAGACACCTCGGAGTCAATCTCTGCGTCTTAAGGTCATAATCTTTACCCTTCCTTTCTGTAGGGGCATACACTTAAGTATTCTTTATAAACTATTATCTGAACATCAATAAAGAAGTAGTTTACACAACCCTCTGTTGCTGAATCATTCCCGAAAGTCTTAATTGAGACACCTCGGAGTCAATCTCTCCGTCTTAAAGCCATAATATCCGAAGAACATATAGTTGCACTCTCGGATAGTAAAAGTAGGCTATACTGTTCTATGAATTTGTCTGTAACTATCGTTACGAACTTTCATGTGCCACAAAGGTACCAAATAAACTAAAACCATAAAGAATTTCGATTATTTCGTTATGCAACTCAGATACATTTAAAATTTTGCAAAATCACGTGTATTAGAAAATTTACTAAAGAAAAAGCACTCGTGAACGGTTCTAAAGGTAATTATTTAAAATGTTTAGAAGATGAACCTGTTCCCATACAATAGTCAAGAATTCTTGACACCATCGAGCAAGAACGATCCTTTCACCATATTGTCCATTCAATCCAGCACATTTAAATCGATATCACATTTTCGGATGAAATGATTGAACAATCGTACAAAAACTTATCCAAAAGTCCGAAGTACACAATCAAGCTATAGAATCAGTTCTTCAAGGATCAATGTTTGTAAGAATTAAACAAGCTAAGAAAACATTCACTGATATTTCCTTATTGTTCTTCCAGGACTTTACCATGTTCAGCGCCTCAGCAGATCATATAACGAGGTTCATGGCCAGACTTGAAAACTCCAACTTTGTACATTTCCATTTCTTGCCTCAATGAACTGCAATGTACTTTGTACACCTGAAAAATCAAATTTCTCGTTCCCGAGCTTACTGTACCGAAGGTTTTCACTCTGGTTTTTACAATCTGTCATACTATTGTGCCAAGGCCCAATTCATCCTCAATGTCATCACCATCTTCAAAGAGCTTCAAGAACCGAGCCTGTTCTTCTAGCCTCTTTTTCCTCTGCCAGTTCCTTAAACTCTTTACCATTGTGATGATTAGAAGAGTTCCAATCACAGCAGAGGTAAAGGTGACTGCAACGAGGATTGCAGCATGAATTTTGTTATCAACGGCATTTTGAGTGGCATCATCAGCTGCAATGTGACAAATAAAATCAGATATGTGTTGCTCGTTCCACAGTTACAATATATTTCACATGATTGTTGGCACATTAGTATCTCGCAAGTTGCAAGGGAATGCATATAGGTGTACAAGAAAATGAAACCGGTTTTAATTTCTTAAGTTTTAAAATAGAATGCTTCTCGGGAAAATCTCACTCAGTTACCCTTACGTTTAAAAAGATCTTGAGAACCCTCTTATGTTTTTTAGTATCACTATCCCAATTTCGTCATAATTTTAGGTGTGAAATGACGAAAATACACTCATGAAATACATAACAAGGGTGATTTCAACATTTCACCCCCAAAAGTTGATGGAGTTGGGGTATATTGAGACTTGGAAAACTTTTTTTTTTGATAAGCTAAAATTTATTAAGCAAGCATTCTACAAGACAGTAGAACAATGCAAGAAAACGATCCTAAAAATGGACCTTTTCCTCAGACCAAATCTGTTACGAAGAGCAAAACAGAATACAAAATAAACCATAACAAGAAAGCAAACGAAACAAGAGAAACACCATCAAACTGTCGCCCTCCTTACCTGCTTCCTGTCCGAATTCAAGTTCAAGCAATTAAATCGGTTAGATACCGAAGCAGGGATTAGAGCTTTTCCTGTAATCTGTTCAGGGTGAACCTTGCCCTCGCTACCCTCACTGTTCTCCTCAGACACAATACGTTGCGGGGCGTCTAGAGAATTGAACACCAAAGACCAAGGTCAACAACCTTTTTTCCAACTTCCTCGCAAAAACACCAATCGTCCGAGCTATCCTTCTTTACAATATCGACAGTAAAGCTTCCCGAATTGCCTCCTTTATCAACAGAAGTTTTCGATCTTGTCTGATAAAAAACAGTTGGAAGAGCAATATTATTTGACTGTCCCTCATTTGGACGGTCACATCTTTTTGTATTGCTTTGGATCGCAGCGGCTGGCAGATCAACACCCGTACTGATCAAAGGGCCCTGAAGCTCTACCAGAGCTTGGGCCTGATCTATAGGCCCAAGACTTTGGACTTGGACCAATACCAGATCCTGCTCATGCGACTGAAGAACGGACGCATCCAAAAGTGCAGACGTACCTTAAACTACGTCTGGGTGAACAGGTTCTGCAGTTTCTGCAACAATTGTCGGCCCAATCGCAGGATCAGGCCCCTTCAACTGGGATCGCAATAGCAGTGTCCACGCCCGAACTGTCCGAGGTACCACTCTGCGAAACTCTCCGTTCAGCAACCGGTCGCGTTATAGCCACAACCGGAACCGCAAGTGCAGGCCTCTCTACCCCGAAGTCATGAAGCTGACTTTGCATAGACGCCTCAACAACAACGATCTTCTCTGGGGATTCCGAATTTGTTCCAGAAAGGCTCTGTTTTCGGTCATCAAAAACAAAGCAAACCCTCTGGTGATCAAACCCAACAAAGAGAACGCTCCCGCAACACTTCCGTCTGACGACGAGCAAAGGCGACAAACAGAACATGGTCCTTGTTTTGAAAGCCATTTAAGACCTCAATCGCCTTAGCCGCAATAAGCTTTGAGTCAAAACGGATGAATCCCAAATACCTACCTTTACAATTTGGACATTTAGGTACAAACACGAATACAATCGAACCAAAAGGACTGAAGATGTTTCGGGTCCTATCTTCCGAAGACTCAACCCAGGAATCATGCTCTGTTTCTCAGGAGGTAAAACAGAGGGACTCGTCGCCGGACGAGGCACATCCTCGGTTGTACCTGAATCAGATTTCTGCACCACAACCAAACGAACCTTGACTGCCCTCGGTCCTTTTTCCTGATCTTAGATGCAACATCATCGCCCTTGACCAAGAAACCTGAAACGATAGAACAATACCCTTTGTACAGAGAGAGCAGTTCTGTGCAGAAGGAGAGGAGCTCCCCACCCAGGTCCTTCCGACTAATAGGTCCCTTCCTGCGAGTACCCAGGCCGGAGGGCATGGCACATGACGCCTTGACGAAGGGAAAGTTAAGAAAAAAATATCACTTGATTTGTGCTGATTTTTAATAGTTATATACCAAAACGGACTTGGGGGTTGTCAAAAACTTTTTAAATTTAGGGGAAGTTAGTTGAGAGTGGTGAACACTTGGGGGCCTGAGTGAGATTACCCCAATGTTTCTTCTGTGGTACACCATAAGGTCGATTACTAGAATAAGTTTTCGGCCACCATTAAGTATGTGAACTCATGTTATATCGAAGCAATGAATCTATTAATTAGATTACTTTAGTCCCTTTATTACAAGACCTCTAAACTAAACTAAGATATGGAGCGCATGAGTACACACAGAAAAGAAGAAACTAAAATATATTAGAGTGAAAATATGCTTAAAAGTAAGCCTTAATTGATAACTAGAAGGATAAAATACTCACCATCACGTATGAGAGATATGCACTGTGGACATGAAAAGGTAGCATTGAATTCATTTTTCTTCCCGTAAATATATTTCCCCTCAGGAGCTTTAAATTGGGAAGGACAAAATTCCCATTCATCGAGTTCATCATCCGATTTTACATTATGCACCGCATAAATTCCACATCGCTTACACTTTTTACTTCCAAAGTCCGTTAGAGGCTGAAAATATCACAATCGTAAAACAGAAACATTGTTAAAAAACAAAGCAGTAAAAAAAGGGGAGAAGGGTTTAAAGAACTCCGCTGAAGTGAACTCATGCCATAACAATCTTTAGAAACTACTTATTCATGATTTTTCATATTCTCCCATTGTCATTTTCATATGTTAAAATTTATCTACATAGCTCTTATGCATAAAACACTATCACAGAAAATATGCAGAACCACATATGTACCAAGAAAATATAATTTTCTCACTATAATAAGCCCACAACGATAGCAACAAAAGGCAATGTTAACATCAAAAGAGGAATCTCTTTGCCTGTATGAAAACTGACTCACTTCTTAACATGATTAAACTACTCAAAGGTAAAAGCAACTCCAATAATAGACTTCATGAAGTACACCAACCCCAGTGGGCAAGAGCTTGCATAATGCCAAGAACATATTCCAATATGCAAAATGAGACCGTGACAAGAACAATAAGAGGATACATTTGGCTAAATAGTGATGAATTCAAAAGTATATATCAACTACATATCAACGCACATACATTAACAGCCACAAAAAAAGAGAGGAGGTTTTGGGGAGAAGGACCAGATATATGAACCTGCCAAGACTCTTCGCCCTTGAAAGTATAAGGGACGTTTTGTTTGTTGACATCAGGAATCACAGTCTTGAACTCGTGTTTACATTTGAAATAAATTTTTGGTGGCAATATCAACTCGTGTGTACGGAAAATTTGAATGGCGTCAAGCGAAACAACGGCGGCGAATATGGTCCCTGAATAAGACACATCAATCCCATATAAGATACACCCAAATTACAAAAACCATGTACACAAACCAATCATATATGTGGAAAGCCATAAAATAAGTGATTCAATCTTTTCAAAGCTTGCTTGTCCAACTGGTCAAAGCACTTAAACTTGGGTCCCTGTGACAAGGGTTCAAGTCCAAGCAGCGGTACCTCCCCACCTTTATCCTCTATTTCCTTCCAACTCTTGTTGAGCCTCTTTGTCATAAGGTGGGGTCATTCATCAATCTTATGTTGAATAAGAATCACAAGCTTGGTGCTCTCTTGCTTATACAAAAGCAAGAGAGGCCCAAATCTTGATACACATTTAAATTGAACTGATAAAAAAATAATAATTCAAACCACAACCACATCACATATGTTTTTTCCCAGTTACTTCAAAATTCTTCTTCATCCATGCTAAGTGCTTATCCATCCCCAACTACTCTTACATTGCATTACAATCTACATATAATTCATATCAATTTCGACCATACAAATTGATTTCAAGTAATTGAAACTTAACCGCAATTCTGTGAATCCAAATCTGAGAAAAACTGTGTTCACGTTTCATATGATTCTCCATCATACAAACACTCAAATTCAAGTAACAGAAAGTTTAATGCATGCCTTTGATACGTAAATTTGAGCTAAAAGTTTACAGCAGGTCTGTTTGTTTCTCGAGAAAGTTCCTCACCGGGAAAGCAGCAGAGGCAAATCCACAAGACGAGAAAGGAAGCTGGAACTCTAGAAACTAGCGTACGGCACCGAATCGACATAGCGAAGTTGCTGATTCTTCAACGAAACTGAGATTCGAGAATGGCGACGGAGACCGGCGATAGAAGTGCGCACTACGCATCTCCGAGAAACGAACGGTTGGTTTCGGAGAATGTGGGTTTTGCTTCAGAATTGGGAGAGAGAGAGACATACAGAGAGACACGAGAGAGACGAAGACCATTGTTTGACCGATTCCTGCTCCGAAGCTTTGGGGATGGATGAAGACTCTATCTGACGCATGTCGCGCATTACGCACCTCGTCACTGTAGGGCTTGCTGGAAGAGGCACAGGCCCAAATAAAAGGCCCAAATCGCTCGTTTCTTTTCTACTCAAAACGACACTGCTGATCGCGTTTAGGGTCCGTCTTCAACTACTTGCTTCAAGCTCTTCGCAGCCATAGCAGAGCTCGGCAAAACCTCAGGTTTCGGATTCGATCTCTGACAATGAGTCTCCTCAGGAACGCGTTCCGTTCAAGCGTCTCTCTCCGATGCGCTAACAATCCGAACCGAGCCTTCTCTTCTCTGCTTCTCCGAAGCTTCTCCACCGGAGCGGAACATCCGCCGCAGGCTCCGGCGGCGGCCGAGAAACCGGCTCAGGACTCCACCACCGGTCCATCGTTCCCTAGACCTGCCTCAGGTACTCGCAGTTTCCGTTCATTTTCGACGCATTTGCATCGTTTTGTTCAATGATTAGGGTTTTTGAGCTAGGGTTTTAGGTTCTAGTTCTTCCCTGTGCGAATTTGGGGTTAGGCGTGTAAATTTTAGGTCGTGTGAGGTTTTTCCTGGAGTTCTAATTGTGTATGATTAATTTATGTTTCGATTTTGTCTTGGTTGTTAGTAATTTTGATTCTTGTTGACTATTTTGTTGAGATTTATAAGCTACTCTGCCTTGTTTGGCTGTTTGGATGGAGAGAAAATGTGTAATATGTTGTTTACTGGTGTCTGTTAGAAAAGTTCAGATTATGCCTTAAGAAATTAAGATAGCATAACAATGGCATCAATTTGGTTTGGTCTCTTAGACATCTAAATCCGACATGTGAATTAATGTTTCTGTTATTGTGTTTTTATCTCTATCTCAGAAGTGGTGTATGGGAGAGTGATTGACATTTCAAGTAGTACCTTGAAGACAGACATTCTCAGTTTGCTAGGAGGATGTAAGTTGACTCCACAAGATGTTAGAGTTGACTACAGTTCGGTATTTTTACCAGTTGGAATGTATGCTTCTCCTCGTTACCGGATATCGATTCTCTTTTATTTTGCTAAACTTGAAACATTTTATGAACACATGCTTACTGTTTTGATCAGGGTGATTCGATTCCCTTCTCGTCGTGCATATGATACAGCTATTACTGCCTGTAGGAAGATTCATCGATTAGAAAAGGTAATTTCTTAATTAATTATTTGGCTTGTTTTTACCATTAGGGTCTCATTTTGAGAAGTAATTTACCACTGCAAAACTGTGTTTGATTTGGCAACAGGTTGAACCTCGTCTGTGGGATCTTCTTAGACCTTATGATGGCAAAACTGTGAGTGTCTCCTTCCGCCTCATTGTTATTTTTATTGTCAAATTTTTCTTTGGAATAATGCTCGTGTCACGACCCTTGTGATTTTCTTTCGGTGCTTTGATTAATTTATGCACGCTAGTGGATAACTATTTTTTTCATGCATTACCTAATATGCTAAATCATTTCTGGAAATTCATTATAGTGTGTTTCAAATTTATTATCTTAGAGACCAAAATTTTGAATCCTGTAATGATGTATTACATACAACACTTCTCTTTGATCTGCTTGCACAAGAATGTCGTCAACTACCTGTCGTCAAGCATATCCATGGCGTTACAAAACGGTAGTTTGGGGTAGGTGATTGTTACGAATGAACATTGGGGTATTAAACCGTTAAAGGCGTATAGTTCGGGGTAGTCCGACGTAATTTTCCCTCGTTATTTAGTGTCATAGATCTTTGAACGTAACATGTAGCATTGCTGAATTGCATTTAAGGTCACAATTTGGAGTTCATATCAGTGAAAGTTTTCACCAGAAGTACCCGATATTTCGTTTTTGCCAATTATTGAAATTTGTTCCAAGGATGCATACTTTTTCTGATGTTTCAAAACTGCCGTGGCCAGAAATGTGTTGACCTGAAACAACCTTGTGTTATCTCATCAAGGTTCTAAAATTCAGGATTGATAGAAAATCTGCGAGGTAACAAACAGAGATCTTTTGTCTAATCGGTGAGATATTGGGGAAATATCGGCAAAAATCGTTTTGTATCAAATACATGTACATATACATATATAGACTTGCTATTAAATACAAAAATAGCAATAACTCACAGAAATTGAATTGAACTTGCTATCAATAATTTATTCGGAGTACAAATTTTCATATACACTTTGAATTGTGTATGAAAAATAGTTCACTGAGTTTTGATTAAGTTTTTACCAAGTTTGACTGATTTCCACTTATCGAACTCGGTTGCTAAGTTTCACCGAGTTCTCAGGGAAATATGAATGAGACATCGGGATTTTTAGAACACTGTTATCTGTATCTAATTTCTTGCTTCTGTCAGGTTTGCATAAAAGGAGTACCTCAAAATGCTACATCAGATGATCTAGACCGCTTCCTATCCGGCTGTGAATACAATGCTTCCAGTATTCAGATGTTCTATAAGTAAATTCCTTTGCACCAAACTTAAACTTCTATATCTACAGTCTCGATATAACGATTTCTCACGTGTTTGAACTACTCTTTCAGGAACACGACTTCTCTAAATCCCACCAGAGTAGCATTGGTTCAATTCCCCTCACAGGTTCAGGCGATGAATGCATTTGTTAGAAAAAATGGAGGCTTCCTTCTCAACAATCAAGTGTCCGTGCAAGTTCTTCAGTAACATTCTGGTCCCCCAACTTGAACTCAAAAGTTCTTGGAAGCTCTTTCAGTTTTTTCTTGTTATTAATAGGAAACATGAATTAGCAGAGAATAAGTATCTCATGGAAGCTTCTAAACATTGTAGTCCATTTCGGTGATGTTATTTAAGTTTTGGAGTTCTTGAAGTTTTATAGTTACTTTTTCAATCATTACAGGTTCCTTATATTCGACTTTTTTCTCCAAATAATTTTTATATAGTTTTGAACTTTATGCATGTTGGCATCGCCTTTACATATCATTGCAACGTAAGCAATGCTCGATAAAAATGGGTACATTCGGTTATTGTCATTGACATACGCACTACTTTTACCATTTTTGGAAATCACTTATTACAAAAAAAAATCTCGATACCTTCTCAATTATACAATTTTTTTTTATAGAACTTACAAGAATTAAATTTTACTATTTTAAGGGTTAGTTTTGACTTTTGGCGGTATTTTTTTTATCGGAAAAAAGAATTGCATTAATAAAGGATAACGAGAATCCCAGGAAGGGAGTCACAAACTATCAAACCATATACAAATGACAAAAGGGTTAACCCCAAAACTGATGAGTCGAAGCTAACAACACTCGCCCAAAAGTCAATGAAACTATAAGAAGCTCTCCCGCACCAAAAGCCAATCAACAACCATAGTAATGCTCAAACCACATTGGCGACCAAACCCTTGAACTGACATGAACCAATGTAGGCAATGGAACCAAACGAAGAGCATGGAAACTCTCGAATCCACAGTCTTGGACCGTCTGCTGCCGCTAAAACGTTGGTGGCGAGCACCGAAGAAACCAACGAAAGCCCAAAACAAAGAGAACCGAAGGGAGAAGGGGACGGATACCATCAATGGGTAATAATGACGACGAGAGAGAGGTAGAAGGTTATGGGGGAGAGGATCATCGCTGCCACAACTTACGACCTAGGAGGAAGACCAGCCAGAGAGGTCGAGGCAAGGCACTTGTGCTGTGAGTGGAGGATGAGACAGACGACAAGATCGCATCTGGTTCACAAGGGGCCACCAGAGGCCATATTTGTACAAGACACATTTCAAATTTATCACTCGATATAATCTTAATCAGCAAACATTGCAACCACCTGACATAAACACAGGCAAATCAGCACCATTACAATTTCATGTTGCTCAAGTATCTATTGCAACTATGGTTTCATTGCAACGACAAAAGTGAGTTTCTCTACAGACATTTCAAGTTAACTACTACCCTTTACTATGCTTCTTCTTTTTGCTTCCATGGGAAGGACTCGAACTTCTCTTCTCACGGGGAATATCCTTCTTCCCTATCATCTTCAGGGCCAAGGCTTTCAGAGGAACTGTAACATCCAGAGGCGTAAGCACCGCTTCCAATTCTTTCCACTCAAGATCTTCATAGTCACCATCTTCATATACCACCCCGTACCAGCCCGTCTCTTTGTCAAAACTAGTTACCGTTCCAGAAAAGTACCGATTCCCAAACAATTTTCGAACTTCTCTTCCTTCCAACCATTCTCCATATCCCGTGTTTCTATTTGACTCAGAATCATTATCAGCATCATCACTCGGAACGAGTGTAGCACTGTCACTTGGAGGCACATCTGGCACCCCATTGATGACAACAGCTGGTTCACCCGGTAACTCATAAACCCCAATCAATGGGAACTCCGCTCCGTTTCTCGTGTCTTCCATTTGAGTGGTTGATTAATTAAACCTGTGGACAAATTTGGAAAATCCTATGAAGATTTAAACCAATAAATGCGACCAATGATAACTGTAATATCAAACCTCAAATCGCTATTTGTGATACATAATATAATCATATACGTCTCAAACATGCATTAAATTCCTTTCTATGTAACTTTAGAGGAATCTTAGAACTCTTCCATATGAGTGGTTGTTTTCACAAACCTCGTCAAAGGGGCGTAATAGTTGATAACAAAACAAATAAGGAGAATCCAATGAAAATTTAAACCAATACGTGCTACCAGTAGTAACTGTGATATCAAACTTAGAATCGCTATTTGTGATATATCATATAGTTACATATGTCTCAAATACGAATTAAAATCCTTTCCATGTAACTTCAGAGGAAACTTAGAAACTAATAACCAAGCTAACATTTAAGCCCGGCAATTAACCAAAAATGTTCGATGAGATAGCAAATTTATGCATATAATCAGAACAGAACTGAGATATTCAAGCATAATAAGTGCTACCATTAATAACAGTCATATCAAACCTCAAGTCGCTATTTATGATATACCACATAATCTGATCATATACTGGCCAAATACGCATTAAATTCCTTTCCATGTAACTTCAGAGGAAACTTGGAAACTAATAACCAAGCTAACTTCTAAACCGGACAATTAACCAAAGATGTTCAATGAGGTAGCAAAATTGTGCATATAACACTATAACCAAAACAGAACTAAGATATTCAAACCATATATGTTCAATTGGGCCCGGAGATTTAGCAGAAAGTAAAATCAAAATAAGTAAATCCTTACTCCAATTCTCACTCTACTGTTTCTAGGTCCCAAACCCTAACCCTATTTGTGGAATCACTACATATGGAACAATTTAGGTGAGTTAATTTCAAATTCTCAACCAAGGAGGCCACAAAATGCTTGCTCGAGAACCATATCATTTCAACAGAGATTTCTTCAGCTACGAATCAGAACTCAAAAATCAACAAAAACTGTACCAATTAATCCTCACTTACTTCAGCTATGAATCAGAATTCAAAAACTACACCAATTAGACCTCGTTTATTCATATCATTTGTACATAAATTTCTTCTTCAGCTAGGGATCAGAACTCAACAATCAGCAAAATATGTACCAATTAAACCTCATTCATTCATACATAAATTTCTTCAGCTATGAATCAGAGTTCAAAAATCAGCAAAAACTGTACAAACTAAGCCTCATTTATTCATATCATTTAAAGTTTTGGACACAAATTTCTTTTCGAAATTCAACGAAAACTAGACCAACTAATCCTCATTTATGCATGGAAATTCAACATAAGAAACATGAATTAAAGGTCTCTCGAGTACATACCGTCAAGCTAAAGCTGCGATCGGACTCAAAAATCAATTTGATAGGTGGAAACGACAGATAGCAACTACTCAGAGACGACAGAGAGCATATTCACCTTCACGCAGCTTCTTCTTCCACCTTCGTCGGGATCGGTTTCTGGGTCGACTCGTTCTCTGGCGAATTCAAACTCACCCTCAAACCCTACACAGCAAAGCCGTTACCGTTACTACGTTTTATGCCCTTGAGAGCTGTTATAAAGTGCACTCAATCCTACTGTAAGTCCGTCCGTACGACATCACACGACATTTATAAAAACGCCGTCGTTTCAAGTCATGAACTGGCCTAGTTACTTGTTAGATCAAAAAAAAAAAAAGGAAAATCTTAATCCACAACTGCTATAAGAGTGAAGGTATTTATAAAGCTTGAGGTTATATCCAATTTAGTTTGCTTAATACTAAATTATAAATGTAAATTTTATTTAAACAAGTTATATATCGGATCGGATTTTCATAACTAATATAAATAGCTAGATGTGACTTCCTTACAAGTAGATTGTATTTTTATATTTGTCCAATTTGTGTCTAATATAAACTTTAACAATTGAATAAGATATGAAGCGGAAGCCACAAGAGGAGGTGACAAATGAGTCGTGGATCAAACTAGATTCTCTGATACCTTGTTAATTTTGTTGAAACATATTACTTATATCAGATTAGATTTTCGACTCCAAGGTCTATTGATCAGATATAACTAGCTTTTATTCCTATATTTTGTTTTACCTGGATTCAATATACTTGGACAACAATTGATAAGCCTGTGGATTCAGTATACTTGGACAACAATTGATAAGCTTGTCACCTGTTTGATCAACATAGTGTTTTGCATATATATATATATATATATATATATATGTTTATTGGGTACTCTCTAAACAACAAAGTGTTCAGCAAAAACTGTTAAATCAGACCACATGTCTGTACAAGCTGATCCGAAATTGGATCTCGAGCAAGATTTTTCGGTTTTCCGGGAGCATTGGGAATTTGATGGTCTATGTTTTTGCTGACCCCGGTATTGGATTTGATTACAAGTTCGGA
>JAYMSV010001497.1:0-12725 GCA_036897745.1 Erodium moschatum | reverse complement strand
GGAGGGGTGGGGCCAATTTGAGAGATACTCTAACTTTCCGAATTTTCAATTTACTACATTTACGTTAGTTTTTGGACGGAAAAAAGATCATGTGCCATACACATGACCTTATTTTCCTAAAAATAACACAAATACTTTTATACACATTGTTATTTTCTAAATAACTCTCTACCATTATTTTCTCAATGATAATAGAGAGTGAAAATGAAGGAAAAATAATATGTTAATGTCATTTTCTTAAATCTTTATGTTACATTCAATTTATAACATAATGATTGTTTACTAATATAGAGCCCATATATATATAATTTATATTTACACTTGAGAGAATGAGTGGGAAGCAATCTGTGAGAGAGATATTAGCATTTCAAAGACAATTCTGGTCCACAGGAGCACCCCAACCCTCAGCACCTTACATTGCAACAAAGAAACAAACCCATATCCACTACAAGGAGCAAAGAAAAAAAAGGATTAAAAAATATAAAAAAAAATCAAAACAAAAACCTACCTTATCATACTTGTCTGCTCCTCCAGAGCTACAGCCTCCACAACACAACACAACACATACTGAGAGAGGGTAGAAGAAAAATGGCCTCCAATGCATGCATGAAGCTGAGCACCACAGGCCTTGTGGGCATGGACTCCATCTCCATCAACAAGTGCTTCAATCTTCTTCCTCCTTCTGCTACCTGTTTGAGAATGCCCTCTGCCTCTCCTTCTTCTTTCACTCCTCTGCTTCTTAGAAAATCCCCCAAATCAACCTTTGTCTGCAAAGCCCAAGGAGCTGCTAATGAAGGTATCAATTTATCACTCTTCTAATTACTTCTCTTTTTCTTTATATCATACATATATTTTTACCCAACTGCTTAAATGTTCAACTTACCTTATATACTATAAGATAATCTAGATTTATCAAAAAGCTTAGGGGCAAAAACTATCAACTTCTTGCAAATTGGTATTCTAATTTCTAAATTGTTACAAAATGTGACACAAAACTTATATTTTGTTTCACTTTGTTCAATTTATCACAAAATTACGATTTTTAGTGTTACACTTTTAAATTAAAAATTAAAATTAAAATACAAAAAATCATTTTTTATATTTTATTTTCATATTTACTCTCAGTATCAAAATCAAAATTTTAATTCTATTAACATATTCGAGTTAATCACATTTTAAAGAATAATATTGTCATCTAAAACAAATTGACACAAAATATAAATTTCAATTAGAAAACAAAAGTACCAACCTTTAAAGAATAGATTATGCATGGTGCCTTTTGTAATCATAAACCTAATGCTGATTCGAATAAATATTTAATTATTTAACAAGTACATATTTGTGTTGGTGTTGCATGGGATATATATGCAGTGGTTGCATTGACAGACTCGAGCTGGGACAGCCTGGTGGTTGGGAGTGAGAGCCCGGTGCTTGTGGAGTTCTGGGCGCCATGGTGCGGACCTTGCCGGATGATAGCGCCGGTGATCGACGAGTTGGCCAAGGAGTACGCCGGGAAGTTAGCTTGTTACAAAGTCAACACCGACGACTGCCCGTCGATCGCCACCCAGTGTGGCATCAGGAGCATCCCCACGGTGCTGCTCTTCAAGAATGGGGAGAAGAAGGAGAGTGTCATTGGTGCTGTGCCTAAGTCAACCCTCACTGCCACCATTGAGAAGTACATAGAAGTATGAGAAAATCAATGATGTGGAAGGTCTTTAGGAGATGATGATGAGATTCATTCTGGGCATACATATGTGTAATTGTTTCTGATTTCATGTAACTATGCTTCTTCTTCTTCTTCTTCCCTCAGCCTCAGGACAAAGAGGCTCTTATGTTACATATTGAATGCAACAAAATTGTCAAATCTATGATCATTCAAATGTACTTGATAATATATAACTCAAGATTCAGAGTAAAATTCATGTCATTTGAGACTTCCTCTTTGAAGAGCATATACATTCAGGGTATGGATTTTCATAGAAGGATTCTTCTGTCCTGAAACGTGCTCGGCCTTTGATCCCAGCCTGTGGACCTCCTCTTCTTCTCGGAGCTCCTTGCCTGCAATTTCACAAGCAAGTATCCTTACATATTCCTCAAAACAGTAGAACAGAATGGTATGTGACGGACTTGGACCAACATTACCTGTTCTTATGCATCTCTTTCACGAGATTCGACAATGACTTTGTTTCTTTCAAATCCCCGGTTTCAAGCATATCAAAAACTTTGACAAGTCCTTTCCTGCAAGTAAAAAGTGATGAGGAACAGCAACTGGGGAGTCTCAAAGGAAAACACAGTAATATGTTCAAATTGCCATTCCAGCTCAATAATATAGTAGTGTGTTGTCTTGTTAAGAGAATTCTATATCAAGTTAAAAGGTCTGTTGCATTGCTCTCGGAGTTGAAGTTCCTAAGCACTTTCTCATGAGGTTTCAAGAAGAAGAGGAGGTCCACAGGCTACATCAAGTAGATGACTCACCTGTCTGGGACGATGGTCTTTTGATAACCTAAGAATCTTCGGTGCCCCTCCACAGCTCTTGCCATGTTACCCGAATATGATGGGACGAACACATTGCTCTCTACAGAGATAATGTAGTCAAGTGCTGCAGTTTGTGAGGCATGGCCTGCAAATGCTCCCAATTCTTCTTTGGTTGCAATTGTTTCCTGTCATCAGTCCAAAAAACCAGGTGATGAATTGAAACATGTCTTCTCACATCAACGTATTTTGGTACTGTGTTCATGAAACAAAATGATTATTGAACCTTGAAGATGAGGCTTGGGAAGCGAGACTGGAGATCTGAAAGGTGAGTGGCACTGTTGTAGATTTCCCCGGCTGCTATATAAATTGTTGTTGTTGGAGGAAAACCAAGGGCTTCAAGAAAGATCCCAACCTCATAGGGAGTGAGCGGGCAAAGACCACCTATTCGCTGTTCTGTTGAGTTTATGTTTTTTACTTTCCAGTGATTTGTATTCTCCCTGGCAAAAATAAGAAGATGAACCAAAGTTAACAAACTAAAGACTTTACAAACAGTAGGAGATAAATATATGGCTTGCACAAGCACACATTCATAAAAAGAGATAATTGCAAAAATGTGCCTGTAATATTCAAGTTAGGCAACCATACCCTTCTTCTTTCACAATGACAAAAAAATGCCTTGAACTTTCATTTTTGGTGCACCTTTTTATCGGAAATATTTTGTTTTACTTTGTATCAAAATGAAGATTTTAGCCTTGAAAATTTGAATTTTAAAAATAAAAAAGTAAAAAAAATATCTAGAATTTTTATCTCCCTTATCCTTTTCTTCTTTGTACCTAAGAGTGCGTGTTCAACTGGTCGATTGATCACTAGTGATTTTTCTAACCTAATCGAAATAATTGATTATGAAACTTTACTAACATAATTAATCTTTTCATTAATTATCGGTTAATTAATAATCAAACAAAAACAAATTGATTAGTGCGATTAATATAATGGAAAAAAAAATCTATTACGATAGTAAAATTTGATAATCAATAAAGAGGAAGAAAATTAAGGACGATGAAATTCTGGATTTCTTTGTTTCTATTTTAAAATTTCAAGTGCAAGATAGTAATTTTAGAACAAACTGATACAAAATGCAACAAAAATACAAGTTCCAGGCACTTTTTTTGTCATCATCAAAGAAGAAAGCTATGATTTGCAAAAAAGTGAATAGTACGGGGTATTTTTGCAATTATCCCCTCATAAAACACGCTAACCATAGTTCTCACCTCATTATCCTCAGCTCTTCTGATTCTGCATCAGTAAGACCATAGGTACAGCCAGTAAAAGCTAGCATATCTTTTTCATATCTCAGATGGAGAGCTATATATCTTCCTCCACGTGATCTAAGCCGCTCCACCAGCTTCTGTGGTGTCACCGTCATGCAGGCTCAGAACCTAATTTAACAGGAATCCCCATAGGAGACTTCTTTAAAAAATAACGACTGAAAAGATTCATAGATCTAGGATCATCTAAAATTCTAAATCGCATTATATGCCCAGCTTCTTGTAAAATTTTACACTCCTGTCCAATTTAGCATATAACACATAAAGAAATTTACCATATAAGACAAATATCCACAAAGGGAACAGAAATGCAAACCTTTCCTAGGCTCTCAATTGGGGGAGAGAAGCGGAGCCCTTCGTATAGAGCACGACATCTCAACCTCTGGATATCTAGAGGTAGGTCATTGTTTGCAAGTCTCGAGTCTGATTTTGCAACATAAATAACCTGTAAAACAATGTGTTGATATGTCATATTCTTTAAATTATCAAACATTAAAAACTGATGATTATATTAGGGGAATTGCTTAAATGTGCCCTTATGAATTGGACACGTGCAAGTAACTGGCCAATTTGAAAATACAAAACGTGCTACGGAGGCCTTAGGAATCATACACAGTCGTCAGTTACATTTCTGTGAGTTTTGAACAAAATGACTATTTTATCCCTATACTTTCCAAAAAACATCAAATTATCCACCATAAAAATAATTTAGAATCTAATTAATTCACTATAAAAACAATGATGAGAAGATGATGACGTCACCATCCCATCTTCTATGAATCACCAAACTGGTCTAGGTTCACAGCTCTGGCCACGATGACAATCTCAGACGGCTCACGGACCTCGTAAAACAATGACGACAACACCGACCATGGTCTCGTGCATGTCATCTCGGCGCTGGACGAACTCGCCGGCAAGGCTCGAGCCTGAGTTCCAAATCTGGACAAACTCGCCGGCGGAATTGCATGGTGTTATTTCAAGAGAAGGCATATGTCGTGGTGTTGATGTTGCCGAACAAAGCTAGGACAAACTTGATACCCAATTTGCAGGGACGCCAGACGAGGTCGGGATGTCGGATTTGTAGACGTCGGACAAACACGGGATGCCGACACCGGATTTGCAGAGCACCGGACGAACTCGAAGCTGAAACACAATCCTTTTTCTTTATTTTTAATCATTAATTACTTTTCTATTTAATTTTTATTTTATTTATTACTAATAGGGGCAAATAGGTCATTTATATTACTTTGTCCATTTCCATTTTAACGGAAGGTAAAAGTTTTTGACATTTCCACATTCATAAGGCAACTCATAACACGTTGTTTCGATTGGGCAGTTGATTGAGTGTGCCCAGTCTTATAAGGGCACATTTTAGCAATTCCCCCCTCATGTTTATAAGCCAAAAACTCGACTTTACAAGTACTTATTACCCTCTTGAAAACTCACCATCAAACACAGAAAACTTCATACATTCAACTTTACATGATATGACCTTAACAGGAAATGAGAGAGAAGATGAAAATATTTTATAATTGATATAGTAGTATATCTTTTTGAGTGTCATGTCTTATCATTTTGGGAACTTATCCCTTTACCTTCTCATAGTGAGTGACTTTATCATTAAGGGTTCTAAATTCTCATGGCATACTCTTGCTCATTAAATATTAAGCACAACTGTAAAGTTATATATATGCACTTCTGCATGAATTGGTCATAAAGTTTATGAGCTCTACTGCACAAACCAATAAACTATTACAAAATAAAAATAAATACGGATACCTGGTATTCCTGCCACAATTGTGTCATTTCTTCATAGTAACTCATCCCAGCCCAGGATGTGAAGTGCTTCCGAGCCCGAGGTACAGATTCCAACTCCATTGGTAGTTCCTTGACAACTCTGACATCTCCTTTTAAGGTTTCAATGAAATGCAGCTCATCAAATATATCTGAAAATGTACTGCATACCATGTATAAGATAAGAGTACAAATACATAAATGGGGGAATAAAATAAGTATCAAGGAAAAGAATGAATGATACAGAAAAAATGTAATCACTACCTTGAGTCTTTCCAAAATGAACGTTTATCAAGTTGAGGAATCACTAGTGTTGCATTCATTATGTGTGCCACAGCCACCATATCCGCTATCTATGAAATTAATTTAATACAGTTTTTAAATTCTGATCAAGAAAACAATGCGGCAAAATTTGGGCCCATCAAAGTAGCAAGCACACCCCATATATTTAAGCTGTTCAGTTCTGGATATCCGACCTGAGGCCTTATGCTTACACTATAACATCGCATCCCACATATCAACTATTGACTATTGTTAGATAATTTATGGCCTTCTGCAATTAATAGTTCAAACACAATTTAGCTACAATTTAAGGTAATCCCATGCAAAAAGATGTTAAAAAGGACAACATAAAATCTCGTAATAATTGTATTATTCAGTAGACCAATAATGACATCAATAGTACGCCCAAGAGTTTATTCTGCGAATGGTAATCGGCTTCCTTACAACGTCAAACAACCATCTAACAAATAAATGAAGGTTTCAGCTCAAAGCACTCAAAAGAGTAATACCAGTTCTTTTTCAATATACAATGTCATTACACTAAAATTGGAGATTCTGAATCCAGAATGTTAAAAATACTAAAAGGTTTGACCTCCGTTACAAACACAATGAATGAGTCAATAAACTAAACTATATATTGTAAATATATATGTTATGCCCAGTGAAGAGATAGCTATCTGACATTCTAACCTTACTAGGATATGTCTGAACTTTCAATACAGCATCTACAAGGAAGGGCAGAAGATAAAACTTACACCAGTTCGCATTTGATTTAGCCCTCCATTGCTTCTAACCATTAGATATTTGTCTGATCTTTCAGCAGCTGTCATCATACATCAAAATGTAGTCAAGAAAGAGAGGTACATGTGAACCAGTAAGTGTTTGTCTATGTTACTGTCAGCTTATATGTGGCCCTCCTTTCTAAAAAAGTGCATCCTCATATGACAAAAGAAATTAGATATATGTGGATTTTATGTCTAACCTTTATATTTAGCTGTAGGCTTGACACATGGGTGTAAACTATAGTTGAATGGAGCATCCCATAGCTGTTCATCTGGGACCTGTAAAATAGAAAACAAAAGGCCCCATTATCTCAAAACGGGAAATGCAATAACATTTCAAACCCATCTTGCAAAATTGATTCCGAGTGCCACAGCATTTATAGAAAGTTCACTGGTATTCCCGATCTTTTATTCAAAAGTTAAAGTAGAAATCAGAAAATACCTAATGTTAGCTTGGAAATAAAACCTAGATTGAAACTCTTCACGAGTAAAACAGTTTGTTGTCACATGTGTAGGCACACAAATTTAGCCTGCCAATTGAACTGCAGGACAGGTATGTACATGACATGAAAGGAACAATAGGTCACATTTGGAGCTACATCTCATGCAAGCTACACTGTGTATTACGTTTCTGGATTCTAATTCCAGCAGCAACGAAAATTGGTATTGTTACACATATAGTGTAGTTGTCAACGGTGATGCAAAAAATAAGACTATTTGTAGTAAAATAAGGACCTAACAGAGCTTGACATTGCTACTGGAAACTATTTTAACAAACCTCTTTCGTTGCCACCAAAGAAGGTCCAATTGAGATGCTAGTCCTGAGAATTGATGCCGTTGAAGGCTTCTGCATAAAAGATGGGCGGATAAGACGTTTTTTCTGAGCTCACTAACATTAACTCTATAGTAATATCTTGCTGCAAAGTTAAACACTCTCCTGCAGTTCTAGTAACATATGCACAAACTCGCCTACTGTTTTTTGTGAAATAGCTAACAATCATCTCAATGGTTAGTCTAATTAATCTTTTTCAAGCTTCAAACACAATGTTGATCAAATTTATTCATTCAGGAGTTCAAATAAGAACAAACACATGATCCAAATTTCAAAAGAAAACTTCAAATTAGCAAACCCAAATCACTTCAACAGTTGAAACTCAAAATCCCTGGTAGGGGCATGCCAATATTAAAACAGAACATGCACAAGATCACCAATTCTGAACTAATCTCAGTCAATTCTAGTAAGTAGGAACAGATGCAACAAACCCACCTACTGTTCTCCTTACATAGCTCACAGTTATCAAATGGTCTGTCTAATTAATGTCTTACAAGTTTCAAACAGCCATCACACCATTGAGTAAATGTCTGCATCCACGAGCTCAATTCACTCTCTGCTAACGAACAAACAACGACCCAGTACCACGAACGAAACCCAAATCCTCAATTCAGCAAACGAAACGAGGAAGACGACACCAGACCTTTCCGAATCGAGCTTCCTCCGTGACCACAATCACTCTGTTACGACCCACAACAACGACCCAATACCCAGAACCAACCAGCACAACAAACCCAAATCCCAAAATCACGGAAAAGAAACGAATATGACGAGAACGAACCTTCTCGAATCGAGCTTGCGCACTGAGCAGAGGTATCTCGTGGTCGTGTTCTTCCAAGGTGTGCCAGGTGAAGAACAGAAATGCGAAGATAGAGAAGGCGAAGAGAAGGAATAGGTAGAGAGTGATGGTGCGACAAAATGGCTTCCTCGGGAAACTTTTTGCAGATCTCTTGTAGCTCACCATTTCTGCATCAACGGAGCTCTGTGACCTCTGAGCTCAAAACAGTTCGTTTCTGGAATCAGAAGAGGAGTGTTCCGGTGTGGAAAAGTGCACGTCGATTTCGAGTGAGGGGAGTTCTGGACCTTCAGATCTCTGTAGAATATAAGAATCAGATCGTCCTACGGATCAGGATTCAGAAGGTCGTTTTACAATTTTACCCTCTTGAGCTTAGTCATGTGGGACTGGGCTTCGGGCCCATTAGTGAAGGGAGCACTTTCAACTTGTAATTGGGCTCTCTTTCACGTTCTTTGGTGTACTGTATTTTCTTAGAATTATCTGAACATTAAAATCAACCAACCTATGTTCAATAAAAATATTTATAAAAAGTTCATTTAAATCATTTTAAGAGCACCTCCAACGCCAGTCGGTGAACCGACGATTGGTTGTTGGGGTGAAAAAACACTGATGACTAGCTGACATTTGGTTGTTGGTGGTGATTGTCGACGCTGACTCAACATACAGCACCAATCGTCGGCGCCAACGACTTGAAAATCTCATTGCCTAATTGTTGAGTCTTGAAAAAAAATTTGAGTTTGAAATTAACAAAAATAAATGCTAGTTCATGTATAAATTGAGGTTAATGCATCCAAAAAAAAAACACACCTTCCATCATCTCATCCCACATTTGAATTCTTTGTGTCTCTTTTTTCATCTAAATGGCGAACAATGCCGATACCTGTGCCAACGAGTTTGTTTTCAATGAAATATTGGAGGGAGCACTCGGAGAATGCATGTCTAGCGACTTCGTTCAAGGTTTGTTAGACGAAGCCATGGACGTAGTATGACCACAGAAAAGAAGCTACATCTCTCGAGACCGGGAAGCTGCAAACGAACGTTTAATGCGCGAGTACTTCGATAGGAACCCAATGTACACAGAGGTGCATTTTCATCGTCGTTTCCGAATGACAAAGGGTGTGTTCATCCGCATTCTCCGTGCATTGGAGGATAACGATGTGTACTTCAGTCAACGGGTTGATGCTGTGGGTAGGGTATCGTTATCTCCGTATCAAAAGTGTACTACGACCATTAGACAATTGTGTACAGACCAACCGTGGTTCTCGAGGTGGTTGTTACGCGGGACTTATGGATTTGGCACTCGTTCTTTGGCATAGCGGGATCCAATGACGACTTAAATGTGCTCAACCATTCCAGATTTTTCGCGGACGTCATCAACGGTTGGCAATCATCGGTCCAATACACGGTAAATGGTAACCAATACACACTTCCGTATTATCTTATTGACGGTATTTACCATTCATGCCCAGTTTTTTGTGAAAACAATCCCATTGGCTCAACGACCGAAACGGAAGAAGTTTGCAGAAGTCCAAGAAGTTTGCAGGAAGGATGTGGAACGAGCATTTGGGGTCCTCCAATCTTGGTTTCACATTATCACTCGACCGAGTCAAATGTGGATGCCCAGTCCCTTGGCTTAGTCATGAATGCATGTGTTATCAAGCACAACATGATAGTCGAGGCAGAACGTCATACATACGATGGTTTCATTGAACCAACATATGAGGGTGGGCCAAGCGAACCAACATTCACGCGAGGAAGCTTCGTCTCATCCCATGTCATAGTTGGAAAGACCAAGATGATGTAGGATGAACGTGTTCATTATCAATTGAAGGAAGACCTCGTCAAACACATTTGGAATAAATTTGGCGACGCTGAATTGTATTTGCATTCTAATTAGTTCGATTTTAATGTTAGCATTTCTATTATTTTCGTTGAAAATGTCATTGTCACTCGAATTTTATGCAATATAATGAATTGTCACAAAATATACAATATCCGACAAAATAGCAAACAAATTTGAAAAAAGTATTATTTTATTCCAACAACCAGCATGAACAGTCTGCCACTGGAGGTTGCTGATTGTTCGTGCCGATTGTTGGTTGAGAGAGGATTGAAATATTATTTTTTTAATCGATAAATCAGCACGAACAATCAGCACCAACATGCTAGCATTGGAGATGCTCTTAGAGCTTCTTATGTATTTCATTATAAACAAGTAGCATACAATAGAAAGGACCAAGTTGTGGTGTCATCAAAGAAATAAAAAGATAATTCTGTATCGTTTTGTTTTGCGTACATTGTTCTTTATTTTGTTTCCAACAAAGATAAAGTCTCAAGGTAAAAGTTTAAATACAAACAAAAGCGTTGAAATATCTTATACAGTAGTAAGTGCATTTCATCAATACAATCCTCTCAAGAGAGAAGAGGTGAAACCTCTCCTATGAACAATATACAGAGAGAGCTCAGTGCCGAGCCACAAAAACACACACCCCAGAAGGAACCAACAGGGAAGCAAAGGCAAATTCAAAACAAAACCCAGAACTACCAAAATAGACAGACTACCCAAACAACAACCAAGGGAACAACCCATGAAAAAAAAAAAAAAACCAGAACTGCAGATTCAACACCTCAAAAGACACCGGCCTCTAGTTGCAAAACTCTGCTATAAATCCAGTCACAAGACACCCCAAGCAATATGCAAATCAGAAGACCAACCAGACCAATCCGCCTATATAGAAAACTACCCACAACTCCAACCTACTGATGGCCAGACGAGGGCAAATATTCAACAAAAGAGGCCTATACTGAACCGATCACAAATACCCACAAGCAACCTAACCACAACTCACAATACTCCCCAAACCCTCCCCACCCAAAATAGAACCCCACCCTCAGATCCAACTAGGAAAAAGAAAAGTAGCCCAAACAAGCATTCCAACGGTCCCAAAAACAAGTTACTAGAGATGCCTTGTGCCACAAGAAATTCAGCAAGAACCACCAATTTCAAGAAATCTGTTATGTGCCCCAATCCCAACTTGACACATTTTTCACTTTACCCTGTATAATTATAAAATGTTCGTTTCGGATACTCTGAGCTGTTTTTTTCCACTTTACTCATCTCTTCCGTTACTGTTTAACGGAAATTGATCTCGTGCAAAGCACGTGATCTTATATATTTTTAAATGTCTAAACTATCCTTTTAAAGCCAATAAAAACTAGACTAAACATGCGTTAACCTCATTAACACTCTCCTTTTCATTTTGTACCTGCCACAAGACCTCCCTCTCTACTTTGTAGTCGTCACCGGCCCACCACCACCACTCACCTCCGAATCTAGTTTCACCTCTCCTCCACCCATGGATTCTCTAATCTGCCTCATATGTCATCGACACCCTTCCCCCGCTCGTCCTGTCCCACTACGTTGTCGCCATTACGAACCCCTAACATTCTTTACGCATTAAACGCCACTGCTGCACAGCCTTATGCTCGTCATCTCTCATCGTGCCGCATGCACCATAAACCCCTAACATCCTCCACCCATTTGTTCTCTGCTCCGCCTCCCACTAAGGATGGAAATGGGGCTTGTTCGGGCGGGGACCTCGCGCCCCATCTCTGTCCCCGCCCCGTTCTCATCCCGCAGGGAACGAGGATTCCCCGCTCTGTTATCGCCCCGCGGAGAAAAAATGCAATAACATCTATAAGTCGGGCCCAACGATCAGGAGCTGCTACAAGAAGTTTCAGCGATCGATTCACTTGTTGCGAGTTTAGCTGTAAATGGCTTCGTAGATGCGGTTCAAGAGGATAAGTTGCCTTTTAGGTCACCAATTGTTGATGGCCCCCAATCAGTTGGGCTTGTCGGTTAGACTGGATGCGTCAACGATCTATTTGTTTAGGTAGTGGACCATACTTTGGACGTTGACATTTCTACTCTGGTTCCTAAGGAACTGCAGCCAATTATGGGGACTAGTTCCGATTCTTCAAAGGTTTCGTTGAGTGGTGTTAGGCTCGAGGTTAGGAAAATGATTGTGCCTATTTCTTGCTGAAAACTTTGTATTAAATTGAAAATGTAATTGATTATATGATTTGCTAAAATCAGACAAAAACTAATTTCAGCCTTTTCAACCCATTTGACTACGTGTTACTATTTTAAGAGTGATTGACACCCACTCTAAAAAAAATCATGGAAGTGTCACCCTATGATTTTCCCTTTATGCCCTTGTGCTTGGGCTATAAAACCACACAGCATCATTTGGGAAAAACACAACTTGAGAACTTGAACTACTTCTGAAATACTTACCAATCTACAATTGTACTCTCATTCTCGTTTGGTGACGGATCAACCGGCTTTGAGTTCGCCGACGTTAGACGTTTTATCCTGGGAGATCGCTGCCATTACAGGGCAGTCAAGTGTCTTAAGGAAAGTGGATCAACACGAC